>VXBI01000179.1:55103-105777 GCA_013397375.1 Toxostoma redivivum | reverse complement strand
AGGAAGGAAGGAAGGAAGGAAGGAAGGAAGGAAGGAAGGAAGGAAGGAAGGAAGGAAGGAAGGAAGATCATGATATACTATACACCCAAGCTTAAGGTGGCTGTTCTCTCTCAGCTGTCCACAATCATCCACAGTTAATGGAGACAGACATTCTTCTTTGAAGGGCTGTGCTGGACATCTGGTTAGATTTCCATTCTACATGATAATCCAGAAGCACAGAGCTGTGTAATATAAGCAGTGTAAAATATCTTGTCATTATTTTCTTTTGCTTCTGGAGAGGGGAAGGAAATAAGACACAGCCTTCCACACCTCCATCAGAAGCTCAGTTCTATTTCAACAGAGTTGCTATGGAATACAAAAACTAACAAAAAGGCAATTTACTACTATGAATCCTCTACTTCTGATAAGACCTCTGATTATTTTCCTGGACTATATGTCACCCCAGACTACTGCTATAACTACATAGCACAAGTAAACCAAAAAATAAGACAGGAAGGCTATGGACCTTCATCTCTCTAGATACAGAGATGTTATTACTGTGATTCACACATTATTCACCTTGACACTACATAATGCTCCCAAAGTAGCAAAAAGTCAAAGAAAAGAATTTAAAATTTTGAGTTGTAAAGACATTTTTAACTTGCTAAAAACGTCAAAAAAATCTAATAGATATCTAATATAATATCACACATGTATTTTGTGGTAATTAAAAAAAAATATATGTGGAATCAGTTTGGCAAAACTTTTTTCTGTAACAGAGAAGGCTAGAAATGTGGTTCTCTTTATAAAAAAACCTGAAGTTAAAATGGGCATCAAAGGAAAAATCATGAAACATGGCAATACCATGTCAGTTTAGAGTACTTAAACACCAGTGTTGTCAACTGGAAGGTGGGAGAACCAACAGAATGCAGTGACTTTACACAAGCTGCAGACAAGAAAATGGTAACACAGTGAGAATGAGGAAGAAAAAAATCAGGCAAAATAATCTGTTTGGCATGGACCAAAAGTATTTAAATATGCAGTTAGATCTAGTTTAATTAAACAAATATTTTTAAAATTAAAATGAATTTTTTGTTTTTCACATTATACCAGTGGTGGGTTGAAAAAAAAAAGAAACAAAGCGATCTCTGGCTGGGCTGCCTTTAAAATTTTCCATTGGAAACAGAACTCAAAAGAAAAGTTCTTTCTTGTCATGGCTTTCTAGCTGATGCCCACGAATGAGACCTCCAAAAGTAGCTTCTCTTGACCCTGTTATATTTTCTCACTTCTTCTTCTTATCTTACACTCTCCATTGCATACAACAAAGAGAGTGTTTAGTATTCAGGCCTTACTCTGTTATAAAAGATGCTTTTTTACTTCAGCACTCAGAATTTAATTTACGTCATTTTTCTCAGTGGGTTTTTTACAAGATAATCTAATGATTCAGCAAGTGAAAGAATCTGTCCCACTATATGCCACAAAGAGTAATATTAACTATTATTTTTTGTGATAGACTAGAACATCATCTTGCTGGCTGTACCTAATTCAACGACAGGCTGGTGCCCCTCAGGAATTCTGCAGATCTCTTCTAAACATAACAAAGTAAGCAAGCATGTTTCCTAAATCTGCATTAATCAAGGATTTTTAAAGATTATTCCAGGAAGGAAATATGCTCCAGACTATTATGGAGGCACATGAGTGGAGGGCTAGTTGGAATGTGGATAGGTAGATCTCTTTACACTATGGTTTTGAAAAAACCAAACAAAACAAAACCCCTAAAAAACTCCCCTCCTCCCATAATCTTAATGAAAACTTTAATCATGTTCCCTGAGGTTATTGTAGTGATGACTTCTCAAATTTTAAGAAATTTTGGAACAATTGCTTTGAAGTCTGAATGTCATAAATTCTTTTAATAAATACCAACTCTGATGCAAAGTAACCCCACTCCTTTTTTTTTCATTCAGGACTTTTACAACGAGGGATAAAGAAAAATGACAGTGGCAAGTACTCATATGCATACGTAGAGCACTGACTTGGGCTTTCTTTGTATGCATCTTTTTACAAATTACCAATATTGTGATTTTTAGTATGGAAAAATATTATTATTACTTCATATTTTTCTTGTTACTAATGTAGAGGATTTTGGATTGTGGCTCTAGCATCATGACAGCATTTTTCACTAGGTATCCAATATGCGAATTCCATTTTGTATTAACATATTTTCTTTTACTTTTTAATAAAATAATTATCTTCTATCTGCTGTAATTTGTTCACACCTGCAGGAGTTGGAACTATCTAAAGAAGTAGGTTTTTAATAAAAGCCACTTCAGAATTTCAGTCCTCTTTCTGAAATCTGTGTTTGACTGAGGACCACAGTGTCTTACCAGTAACACAGCTAGAAGATATTTCATTCCCCTTCTGAGTTTTAGGTTTAAGTGAAATTGCAGTAATCTTGGACTTAGAAGGAATAGAAAGCATTTTTTATCTACTAACAATACTTGAAAGCTGGTTGTATAAAAAAAATTCTTTTTACTTCTGAGAAAATAGTCAAAAACTGAGTATACAACATGGAATACCATTGTGTTAAGATAGTTCCTGAGCAAGTGTTTATTTACTTTCAATATATGAAGGAAAGAGAATAAGTAGCAGTGCATCCAGGAAGGTGGAAGAAAAAAGAAAAAGCATGGGTAAAACCCCAGGAAATCCAACAAAATTTTATTGGGGGAGGAAATAATTTAGAAACTGTAAACAACAAACAACTGCAAGGCAAACAGTCAAGGCATATCCAAGCCATAACACAGCAATAACCAGATAAAATTATCTGCTGGATCTCACGGCATCTCTTAGCTGATGAACAGACCAACTTTGTTGTGTTGCACCTAACACAACCATTGGGCACCTAACACTGGTGCATTGAGCATGCCCATCACGAAATTGCTTATTCAGTAGAGACAACCAAGCAATGACTGGATAGATCAGTGACTAAAATACTTACAGGCCATACATGGGACATGGCAGAGGAAAGCACTATGGAAGCCTGAATTACATTAATAATTTTCCTGGCAATGTGGTAGATAATCATCATGAAACGGGCAAGGATAAACCTTGAGGTCAGTAGTCCTAGGTCAGTTCTATCAATCTATAGAGATTCTAGTGGTGAGTACATATGCAGACATTCATCAAATTCAGAAGTACTCACTCCTCTTTAATAACTGCAATTGTGATAAACTAACATATGAAAAATTAGTTTTAGCCCCTTGGAATTTTCCCTAGAAAATACACTGGCTGCAGTTTTTCACACATTTTGATTATCCATGTTGCCTTCAAGATAATGATGATGCTGATAATGGTAATATTAAGAATAATAATAATAATAACAACAACAATCCCCACCAGGAACAGGAAAAAACCATCAATTTTTTATGAAGAATTAAGATGGGTAGTGTTTAAGGAGAATTTTGCTAAGAACTGGAATTATTAACATACTTTAAAGCCTATAATATAGCATGTAAAGTATTAAAAAATCTTCAAGAATTACAGACTCTAAAGACCTTTTACTTCTTCTTCCCTGCTAGGACATCAGTTCTGCCCAGTAACACCAGATCAAGCCTTTTACAAACACCATAATCTTCATGTTAGAACTTGCTGGGTTTTTTTCTGCTCAGATTGAAAAGCTTTTTCAGAAACCCTTTCCTCTAATAGCTAAAAACCTTTTCATTTGTTTCATGTTTGTGCCCACTTTTTCTTTGTGCCAATGCAGTCTCTTAGTTCATTCATCTCAAATGTTTACCTAGTGTTATAACAGAGAATAATATTCTATTAAGATAAAAATGCTCTTAGCATTTGTTTTGCTGATGTGAGAAGCCACGGCCTTTAAGTTGCTCCACAGAAAATAGCTCTTTCCTGCCACTTAGCTTTATAGCTCTTTAGGAAAAAAATCAGAGCTTTTTATGAGGCCCTAAATGCATAACCTTCCAATTCTCACTGTAAAATTCCATTCTACTGATATTACTTCTCCCCTTAAGGTGATCCCATTTCCCTCTTGTATTGTGATCTTTTCCTTTGTTCTTAATCTTTGCAAATTTAGAGTATCAAGCCATTTTCTCTTTCTCTCTCTCATAGGTGTTTAGGACATCCCTTTGTAGTTTCTGGAATTATTTTAAGAGGCATTTATTCCTGCCAAAAGAAGCATGTAGGTACTTGCTAGAATTTTTAGCAGTACTTAGATACCTAACTTGGACTAAATTCTGTGACTGCTGTACTTTTAGATTCACATTACAGGCCTTCCAGTTTCTCTAGGTACTTAACACATCCTTACAGTCTGACTGGTTGCAAGTTGAAATTTCTTTACAAATAAATTTTTATATGTTGATCTTCCACAGATCTAGACTGCGAAAGCTCGGTGATCACCTACGTATCTGAAAAGTTGATGCTGAACATCTGGAAAATCTTCTTTGAATACTTTCTGAAACACCTTTTTTATCCTTTTGTTAATTATACATTCAAGAACAATATAGCAATTTTCCCTGTCTACTGTGACCAAGTTATGAAACACACTAGTTATGAAACTAGTGTGTTTCATAACTTGGTCATCCAAGATTCAACATGTACTGTTTCCAAGTGATTAGGCTGTCGCATGCAGCTACCAAAAATACAGAAATTACTTCTCTCTCCAACAATATATGTGTTCTGAAGGAAAGCCCTTCCCTGAAGAATGCAGCATGCAAAAGGGAACCTTACCACAGACACTGCTCAGAAGCAAGAGGAGCCCTGATACCACAGGGAAAGAACAGTAAAGACAGCAACTTTTCCATAACATTTCCACAACATTCTCAGGATTTTTCTGTGAGACTAGAAATTGAGTCCCCTTGCTTTTAGGCATTTAGTCCCCTTGCATTTAGGGTGGTACATCAATCTCAGTCTTGCTAACTGGATTCTAGATTTAATATGAATTACTTTTTTATCCAGCAAACATGTACTTCTGTTTTCTTAAGAAAGAAGCTGCCTTAATGGCTTCTAAATAGAAATGTACTTCCTTAGCCTGTTCAAAACCCAAAGGGAAAACTTCCAAAGACTGTAACAGGAGAACTTGCATTAGTATCACCGCTTTTCTTGTTAATACTATTCTTACTCTGATGGTCATGTTTCCATAAATGCTCAATTCTTCTTGAAGACTGGTAAAGTCTAAACTGCCACCAAAAATGCAACCATGATAAAATATTGGCTTTTCACCTACTTTGAATCTGCCACATGACAAATGATTAATTTATTTTTGTTCATCATCTGTTCCTTCACTTAAAGCCAAAGTGTCCTATCAGTGAAGCTGACAAAATGCAGTTTTGAAATTATGCCAAATTTGAGTTTACCAGGGAGATTTCTTTAAAGGCTCACTAACAGGTAGGTACACATGAGGAGGTCAGACTGATAGTCTTCCTTTTGGAAAAGTGAATTTCTTTGGCTTTTCATATGGCTGATAAACCAAAACAATTTCAACAGGGTTAACTCTTGGCTGAGATGTTACTACCATGGTGCTTGTGTCAGATTCATGGCATTTGTCTTTCATAACAAACCTTCAGCACCCTTCAAAATGAGAATGGACAATGTTTCTTCTATTTAATCCTATATCTGAGTTCTTTTATTGGCTGTGGTTTTGACCGATAAGACTTTGAGAGGATGATAGTGGTGGAGAGGGAGAAGCATAAAAGGGAAAGGTCTATTTCTTGTCTGTATTAACTATATTTGGTCTGCCACCTCATTTTCACATTTTTAATTTTTTTTGTAAAAGACAGATAAAGCCACAAAATGCCTTGGATACAAAGCAGGAAGAGTGGGATATGTTTATTGCAAGAAATTGCCTTTTTTTTTGTGCAATTTCTATGGAAATTTTACTCCATGGTTATGTTTTGGGTTTTTTTTTTCTTTTTTGTTTGGTAATCCATTGTCAGTGCTCTGGATTATCAGAATTGCTATATACTTGACCTGGATTTTATTCCTCTTACTATTGTGTCAACCCCTGAGGCTTCAAGTAATAGAGTTTAAAAAAAACAAACAAAAAAACCCCAGTACCCCAGTACCAATCAAGCACACCAAACCAATGTAGGCTTTAATCTTTTCAGCTCACAAAGCAAAGGACAGTTGTGTCTGTCCAGTGCCTAAATAAAGGCCTTCAAAGGAAGAAAAGTTAAAGGAGATGCATGTACCATCATTATGCATCCCAAAGGAAATGTTCTTTGCTCTGAAGATTCTTCCTGCAGTTTTGGAAAAACTGCTTTTTCTTTGCCTCTCTATTCCCTCATTAAAAGAAAAAATAAACTTGGTTTGCAACTGCCTCCTTCAATTTTAGTGAAAAATGAATAGATCACATAGGTAGTGTACAGCAAACAGTAAGAAAGCAGTATCTACAGTAACTCTGACTCTGCCACACTAGAGAGTTGCTCCATGAATTTCAGATATCTAGTTTAGATTGACAAATGAGGTTCCCGCCTGGGGCCAGTAGAAATACACATTCCGAACAGATTCCGAACATTTTGTGTGGAGCTTCTCTCCCTCTTTTTCAACAGAGATAACCTAAATGTCAACAGTAGCAATACTCTCTGTTTGTGTATGTATCACACAGAGCCCTTTCCTTATCAACCAGTTCCCAGTGATCATCAGCAGACTCGTGGTGTAGCTTTCCTAAAGGACACCGTGCCCTGGTGATCAAGGAGCCTCCCTCCAGTAGGAGAGTCTGGAAAGGCAAGTGGTCTTTGATATCACTGAAAGGAAAAGGATACAGACCTGCCACTAGCCTGCCCCTACTATGTGATTTAAAACAGAAGCAAACTAAAAAGTCAGGCTCAATCAATCTGTTTACTCCTCTAGCTCAAAGAGCTTGCAGCTCTGGGGAAGCTGGAAAGAAGAAAAAGTCTGATTACAGCTGCAGATATCATGAGCTGGGACCTAATTTTTAGGTCAGTATATCTCAAGAAAATAAAGGAACTCCTGAGAGTCCAGCATTTTTTAAATACAGCCATTAATTTAGATGCTTAATTATGAATTTGGAGTTTACCACGGGCACATATTTCCAAATCTGCCAGAGTGCAAACTGCTTCAGCTTCTCTAATTCCTTTTTTAGGGCTCCATAAGTGTGTGCAAGAGTGGATAACATAACAATTATGTTATTCAAACAAAATACTGCACATATGTAAATGAGTTTTGCCAAGACAGAAGGCAGATATTTGGAAAGCTAGAGCTTAAAATGCAACAGCACGACTCTGTCATTTATAAAAGGAATTTTCGTTTGCTATCATTATCCATGGTTACTTGCCAACAGTCACTTGATAAAAATCTGAGGTACTAATGTATACATAGCTTGATTTAGAAAATTCAGCAAGTCATTAACCCTAAGCAATACATGCTTATCTTTGTGGGTGATGCTGTCAATGTTTAATTTCCTGTAGATCATAAATTCAATAGAGAGTTGACAGTGCTGCCTGGAGTAAGAAGGGGAAAAATTCCCTTTTACTATCTCATTGTATTGATTATTCTCTTTCCCAGTGAAGCTCTTTAAGCCATTTGGACAGTAAGATCATTCCTGCAAGTCGCAAGAGATGTATGATTCATCGTGGCCCTCTGAACAAAATAAATGGGGAAAAGAAGGCAAGAGGTCTTTCTATCCTTTCATCAGCCTTTCTTAGACTCCTTGAGCTTTCCAATACTTTTTTCTTGTAAGTCCTACATTCTCCTGAATGATTTATCTGTTTAGGAAACACTTTTCTCTGACAAATCAGTTTACTCCTTCATGATTAATTATTAATGTTGCATTATTAATGTAACAAGTTGCATTCTTTGTTTTATTCATACTGTAATCAAAACAATCACTTTTACTCTGCCCATTTCAATGGCCCCTTAAATACACAATAATATAATGTAAGACATGATCCTATTTTCAAATAATCAGATATCTACTACCAGCATGGGGAAAAATCCAACAGATGGTGCCTGAGCAAAAGTCTATGGTGGTAAACAGAAGTCATTCCATTGACTCAACCCTCAGGAGGCATGAGCTGCAGTCTCCTATCAACCATGTGCTCCACCAAAATATTAGGGAGTGGTGCATATGTTTGATGCTCCTATGATGGAGATCTTGAAATTGGCATATGGCTTAACTTTGACAGTGGATTCAAGTTTCTCACAAAGTTATTTATGGATATCCTGTTAAGTCTGGCAACTTCTGAGCAAATAGCTTTAGAGTAACTTATTTTAGACTTTTAGACTAAGCAATGTGCATCAGCCCTCTCAAATTCATATTCAACTGGGAACCGTATGGCTACTTTTAAGTTGATATATCTGTCAACAGAAAAGAAACATCAAATAAAAAATGCTGTGTTAAGAGAAGTATTGTCACATTCCTATAGAGCCATGTTTATAAACCTATGAGTAGTTTTTATTTAGCAACATATGTAGCTTTAACATTTATATAAAACAGCACTACTACTGCAGTCTACTTCAGTATTCAGTACACAAAAGATTTCACAGATTTTGGAGAGGCTCTGTTATGCTACAGCTCAGCATCTCTGATGTTCAAAGGCTTGCTATTAAAGTAAAACTTCCTGGACAGCAGCAGTTGGCTGCTCTCCATGGGCAAGGTCATACCATGTAGCCTTATTAGTTGATGTTCTATATTTTTTTGTTGTTTGAAATGAAAATCTTAGTAGAAATTCATTGAGAGGAAATTTGGACCACTTTGTAGTTTGCTACAAAAGCCTACAATCCAATTATACTCCTGGGGAGAAAAACGTGTATTGTCAGCTTCAGTGGCAGGACAGCAGCGTTTAACCAAGAGCAGCTCTTGCTGCCTCATCCCAGTCTGATTAGCAGTTCCAAAACTTTTAGACCAGATCAAGATTTTCACTATAGGAACTGAACTGCTATAATGATCCAGCCTGAAGATGAAGTCCCGCAGGGAGCCCCAGATCTGCAGATCTCCCTCTGGAGGTAGATTTGCCATGTACTCTGCTTCTGACTAGAACCAGAGTCATCACAACATCCTATTCAGGTGAACGAGCACCACGCCATGACTATGTTTTGAATAAGTGGTTCTGACAACATCAGAGCAATCACAGGATGCCTCTTGCAAATGAGCATGATCCTGGGTAGTTTTGCATGGATCCTGCATGGGTCTAGCCACTCTGGTTCAATAACTGGTATACACTAACCACATTGAATGTTGACAAATTACATCCACACAGACAGCTAAAAAGAAAGAAAAATTTTTAAAATAAAACATCATTTTGTTGGTTTTTTTTTCCATCAGAACATATAAAAATAAATGCAACTGATCCACAGGAACCTAAAGACCAGACAATCTGGAAGAAAAAATGTTCCTTGACAGGAGAACATACTGAGAGGTTTTGTTCCTCAAAAAGTTCAACAAGATTTATACTTATTTGAAAAAGGTAGGATTCTAGAGTCAGTCTAAAAAGGAAGAACAAAATTTCCAGAAAACTCTTAAAGCAAAAAAAAGGCAAACGCTATTTATGTTACCTAGCTGTTGGAGTCAGGAAAAGCATAAGTATTACTGCTGTAATGGCCAGCAAATGGGGGAACCATATCAGAAACGTTTATTGTAATCAAGCGTATGCTTATTTAGGCACTGCAGATTTAGGGTCACTGCTTTCAAAGAAGCAACTGAGCAAAGGGACTGCACTCTATGGGAACTCTTCAGCTTGGAAATAGCTATGAAGCTGCCAGGAAATGAAGGACAGGGTATGTCAGCCATAAAAATGCCTTTCTCTGAGGATTCTTCAGTAACAAAAAAACATCCATAGAGGACTGGAAAAAAAAAATTGATTGTTTAATCTCTATTCACCATTACTTCTATTCACCTGCCCATGATGACAGTGGATTGTGTGTACTGTGCCCACCACAGCTGGTGATGATTGTGAAAGTGCTGTGCTCACTGCACAGGCCCCCCTGCCCTCTGAATTGTGGCTGAAGCCAACAATAAGTTTCCAAATCCCAGAAGCCAGAGAAGATAACCAGTAGCATGACAGATCACATGGGCAAAGATTTACTGCCACAACAGTAGAAACATGTGCAGAAAGAGTGATAAAAATTAATGTAGGAGTGATGCTGCCCCTTGGTTTGTAAGAAAAGTCATATACTTCATTTTTTTTAAGTGATAGGTTAGGATATATCTTTCTGCATAACAATTTGTTTTGCTTGAGAGTGATTTTTTTTTTCTTCTGCTGTTTTTAAGACAGTAAGGTATGAAAAATGGAATTTACATCAGGAAGAACATCTTATCATGGCTCCTACAGCACTTCTGACAAGGGGATTTAAAGTCTAAAACAGTTCTGCAAATCTAGAACGAATGATCTATATAGATACAGAACAATGGAATAGTTCTTGTCAAAACCCTCACAAATTCTACATCATCTGTAACAGAAGGGTTTAGGACAAAAAAACCCTAGCTGACCCTAACTAAAAATAACACCACTCAGCCACACCTACATAAGAGGGTATAACAGGAATATTGTGTTCTCATATTATCTTGTCATTTTGTATTTCTCTTCATCAAGCCTATGCAAAAAAATCTCCTTACAGACAGCTGTTTTGTAGATTGTGTGACTGATGCAAGATGAAAAAAGTAAACATAATAATAAAATGAGGAATAGCTATAGTCAAGTGGAAACCACTGTATTTTAACAGAACCTGTGTGCAATGCAATATGTTATGTACTTGATGACCAACTCATCCACTTCTTTCTAATGGCTTCTGAAACTGACACTTCTGTATGTAAAAAGACAAGAATTCTCATCATCCTGTGAAGAAGAATTGCCTCTTCATAAAACTAAAGCAAAATTATGGCTCTCAAATATTTTTGTTAATTTTTGCAAGTGGTTTTGTTACATCAGGTAGTGTTTTTTATCACAAAATGAATGAATTATTTTAATTTTATGACTTCTATTAATAAAATTTTAACTTGTCTATGTTTTGTTTATTTTGAAAGATTTTATTGTTAAAATCAGTTATTTGAACTCCTTACTTTTTCATGTGTTCACTTATTTTAGTATCAATAAGCTATATTAGTAACAAACTCATTTGCAAAAGAATTAATCCCCTAAGAAGAAAATTGTTCTGAACTAGTAGTTTAATAGCTAAAGGGTCTGTAAATTGCAACATAGATGAGTCTTGTCAACAAACTTTATGTAACCCACTACTGCTTTAAGCACTTCTGGAATACCTAGAACTCAGCGTGTCCAGGGTTTTCTTTTCTCCATAATCACCAAGAAACAAGTGAAATAAGAATGGAATTCCGTCATATCCGAGGGATGGTAAGTTCCTCTTGCAATTAAATTAATGTTGTCATTATTAATTGAATCTAAAAAAACCCTGGTTACTGTTTCCTAAAGAATGCTGACTCTTCAGCCTACTAAAAATCTATTTTTTTTAATTTCTGAAAACTGTAGCCCTTTCAACCCATTAACAAATTAGCATTGATCCATGGACACCAATGAGCATAAGAAAAAATTACTATATTTTGAACGTATTAAAAAATCAGCAAGCTATATTAATATTACTGTGATGTTTAAATTTCTAAAAGTAACAGAAGCTATTTAAACCCCCTCCCCAACCCCCGTCATATATAATGTCATAAAGATAACATTATGAGATATATTCCCTGGGAGTAGATATTTGTGTCACTCACATCGATTCCAGTAAATCTATTTTTATACTTTCCTACTCTCCAGTATGGACCACTGAGCTGGAAATGTCCCTGACAGAAATATGGGTTTCTATCTGTATGATTAACTAAATAAACATATTGAAATGTAGTAAAATCTCTCCACATGTTTTGCAGGGAAAAAAAAGAATCAATGAATTTTGAGCACTCCTTTTAGGACTTCTCTAGTACAAAAATAGCAGTGAAATCAAGGCACTGAAAAGGAATTCCTCTTAGTGCTATTGCTCCAGCTTGTCTAGGGGTACTGAAAAGAGGCAAGATACTGCAGAAATCTTTGAGTCAGGGGCAAGCCAAGGTTTTTAGCAGAGCAGTTGGTATCTTTATTATTATAATGTCTCAGCATGCTTCCTCTGCTTATCCACGGACTTCAGGACTGCTGCACAGCTTTGACTCACTCCACAAAGGCTCCTGTGAGGTAGCAATTAAGTGACTCAAGGAAAAGATCAGCACAAGATAAAGAAGATGCAGGTTTAAAAAGGAGAATCCTCAATCACTGAGAGAACAATTTTTTTTTCCTTCTTTTTTTTTTAATATCACCTAGAAGGTCAAAATGCCATGAGCTAATTGCTTTTTAAACTTTTTGAGAAGATATAAATTATTTATCTTTATTCTCATATTGTGCTTTGAAATGTAGGTTTGTTTGTGACTGTGGTTGTTTATGGTACTACACCTGAACAAGAGTAGCACTGAGGACCAGCCATCATGAGCAGTCAGGAGTGACACATCTGCAGAACGTTTGCAAAAAATGTGACCTCTGCCTACCTGAGGCTAATATTTGGTGGAGTTACTAAAACACATCTTGAGAAAAGGCTAGGATCATTCAAGCACCATGTTACTCTGAATCACCACGGTCTGCTCTGTGAAGGGATTTTAGATCAGAACCAAGTAGTACGAGAAGACCAAGAGCTAGGACTTTGTGTGTATCCCAGCAGCCCGGAGCCTTGCCACTCTGAGAGACCAGCACAGCCAGCTCCCAGGTCTGCAGGCAGATAGCAGTGGGTCTCCCCTCCCCAGCATTGACAAGAAACAGTCCTTCCCACTCCAGATGACCACCTCAGGACAGCTAAACTCTGATAAACACCCCACTGGTTAGAAGGAAGCTGAGCCATGCGTCTCCATCATTTTGAAGAGCCTCCTCTATGACTATGTTTGATGAACCACAATTGTTCTGCTTATCTGCTTACAAAGGGCTCATCTTCATGTCCTTTAGATATTTCTACAAGCTAAGCATTGAAATAGAGCTCCTAGGATCTTAAAGCTTTTCCACATATATTTTACAAATTCAGTATTTACATACTAAAAAAGAACATTTTCTCTCATGAATGGAAAAGCATCTCAACAGGAACACACATTGCTTCCTGCTGCTCTATGAAATATACCCTTAAGCATTTTAATAATACATTTGGCCTAGCCATTAAATGGCTTTATGAAATCATCATAAGGGACTAATTTTCACAGGAGTGATTTGAAAGCAAACTAGGTCCAGATTTTACATCTTGCATGAATAATACGTGTACTTTTAAAACTAAGTATGGCTGATAATGTTAGATAAATTTAATAAACCTTGATGGCCCTATGCTTGGTATTACACTGATCTCAGTCCTAAATGAAGTGAGCTCATAACCTGCTTTGTCATTAGATTGGCATAGATTCCTGACTACTCCTTCGTCTCTGCTATTAGAAAATCTCTTTGTCATGCACAAAGAGATGAAGTTTGACACCAAAATACACCTAAGCCATTCACTCAAGAGATATTACGTAAAGCTATTAGATGCTTTTTTTGTACATATTTTATTTTTTAATTTCATATCCACCTTTGTTTTTCCATTTACTAACCAAACCAAACCAAATCAAAAAACAAACCGAAAAATCTCAACTTCTTAATGATTTATTTTCAAGAATCTCCAGTTTTTGTGCTATTTACAGTGGTTGCTCTAATTGTGACTTTGCAATGTAGCCTGTAACTTTCACAAATTTCCATGTTATTTATGCTAATTGTCTGTTAAAGACACAATAGGCCTTAAGTACCTTCCCTGAATAGATATAGAAATGCTAAATCTTTCTGTTCCTTTTTGACCCTAAAGTAATTTATTCAAATTTTAAAAGCACTTTATAATTCAAAAATATTTAACCCTACTAATACCATACAATATTCTCTCTATAGTTTATGACAAAAACATTTTACTTGAAACACAGTAAATGGCAGTTAAGGTGGTACAAAGCACAAATATACAAGTTTTTCCTATCATAAAGAGGCATTTCTGTTGAAAAACTCATCAGTCTCCATTTCACACATGGAATCCACAGACTTTCTGACTATCCTCCCCCAGCTGTGATGCAGGCAGGAGTGGCATTACGTATTGTGCAGAGAACAGTTGGTTCCACAGAGAAAGAAACGCAAGAACCAAAATTTTAACAGGGACAAATTTACTTTCCTTTCTAGTAGGAAATCTGATGAAAAGGTAGGTGGGTGGAGCACCTAGCTCTTCCATTCCCCAGAGCAAATTGGCCACTGATCTTGAACGCACACAGAGCTCTTGAGTAGCACTTGAAAATGCCAGATGATGTCTTTAAACCATAAAACAATTTGTATTTGCTAGTATAAAGGTTGGCATGTCTAAAGAGGACAAACTAATAAATTAGTTTTTAAAACCACTGCTAAAGTAGCTATTTACTGCAGTTCTGCAGAGCAGTGTCTTTGTAGGCACTTTAGAAAAGTCTTCTTCCCATGCTATCCATACATAACCAATTATCCACAGTGGGAGTGATGTCCATGCCTGAAAGGAAAAAAGCCCCTGAACATGGATTTCACAGTAATGACAGCACTGCATCAAAGTGGGCAGAAAAGTGCTGAATGGATCGTGGCAAATTTCTCATGCCAGTCCAAAGGTTGCTTTGCAGTACCAGAAACAGGATGAAAATTACAGGTCTCTTTTTTTTTCTTTTTTCCTAGTTTTCATGCTCAGTTGTGAAGTTCATTCAATTGTTTGACTTCTCAATGAGGTCTATCTACATGTTTCTTTAAATATCCTACCCAAAAGACATAACGAAAGACAAGGAAATTCGTCTCTCTAAAAAAACAAAACCAAAAAACCTAACCAGTCTATTTATAATAGACTCTTAAGTAGGCAGTAATATCAAACACTTTTCCAGGGCACTTTTTCCATGAATTCCCACTAGAAAATAACTTCTTCGGCACTAAACGATCCCTTAAACACTCAAACACCAGATTGTACTGCAGAACCCTCCATGTACAAACACAAGAAGGATCTCTCAGTGGCACACAAAAATTAGCTAATAGCCAATAGCAGCAGAACTGAGCTGTTTCTTGCAAGACACACCAGTCAGCACTTATCTCAGTCACCACGTACCAGATTTTATGGAGAAAGGAAAGCTGAGAAAGAAAAGCTCTATTAAATCTCTTATACAGTCCCCAGAAAGCATTAATAGGGAAATCTTCCCTTACAACAAAATAGTTTTGATCCTGAAAGAGATTCGGTGTAGCACGTGTGGGGATAAAGCAAGGCTTCTACTTTTCAGAGCCGTGTGACAGGAGAAGTGGCGCCACTACAGCCGGGCACCAGCGTAGCAGCGTGCTGGAACCATGGGCACATTCAAGCCCTTGCAATGCAGACTGCAAGGCAAACAAGCTGTAGTACAGCTACTGGCAATTACTGGTGCTTCTGCATCTCAAGAGATACCAGCTGAAGTGCGATACAGAACAGAGTCCTTCTCAGGCCCCCTGGGAACTGAATGGATGACAGCAATTTCCAAGGATTTTATACTCTGGCTTTGCTCCAAATTACATCAAAACTGAAACACTTCAAATAATCTTGGAAGGAAAATTCCATGTCTCCTTTGATTATTTGGTTATTGTTCGCACTTATTTCTAAATAAATCAAAATAGATTAAAAAAAACGAATCCAAAGGATCACTTTAAAACTAAGAATTCAAAAAATGTATTCCAAAATATTAAAATGTGTTCTGTCTGACAGCCTATTTTTATTTTTTGAAGCAAAAGTCTCCTGCAGTTGACCTGCTTTGTAAAGTATTTTGATTTCAACAGAGCTGCATTTTCCAGGAGAACTTTCACACCCCCAAAATTTGTAGATTTCCTCCATCTGTCTCTCACTTAGCCAAGATACGCATTTAAATTTTATTCATTTTTTATCTTCAGCTCATTATACAATCTCTGTCATTCCTCAACTGATTCTTACTTTTCCATTCCTCAGCACCAATCTATTTATTTCTTGCTGTGTGAAAGTGCATGGCTATAGGGTCTGCTGGAGTTTTCAGTGAGATACCACAGCTTGGTCCAACAAATACAGCAATACATGTAGCACATTTACAGTTCTGCACATGTCTTTTGAAGCAAATATCAAGGGTCTAGGTCAAATAACTACACTGCTTTGTCAACACTGCAGCTGGCATAGTACAGGAGAAACCCCAGTGAACTAATTTCTATGTGTACTGTCTACTGCTACATCCTACTCTCCAGCCAGGTAATTTCTTCCCTTCTTCTCTGCTATTTATCCATCTGATCAAACTCCGGCCTCACAGATCTAAGCACAAAATGTGAAGCTTTTCAGACAGCCACTGAAATAAATCTGAACACTCAGTTTCTGAGATCTCCCCCATCACTGCATGTGTACAATGATTCTCCTACAAGGGAAAGATCAGAGCACCAGCTACAGAAGAACTCAATTTTTACTAAAAGCACATGCCATCTGAATGTGGCATTGCCTGCCACTCACAGGAGTTTGTGACTCTCATGAGATCTCAATCTGCTGCGGAACTGCAGGAAATGACTTCCTGCTCCATCTCAAACTCGTTAAGAAGTCACAGGAAGCACATAAAGTTAAGGACACCTGTAATACACAGTAAAAAAATGACTAATACATGATGAATCATAGAAATAATGGTTGGAAAAAAACCCTGGAGGTCATCTAGTTTAACCTCCCACTCATAGGAAGGACTGTCACTAACACAAGATAATGTCAACTGTGATGGTACTTGGCTAAGTCTAGAAAAAACTCCAGGGACTGACTGAAAACAAATTTTAAAAAAAAGGAAGTGCCAGATGACAAAACCATCAGACAATTCAAAGTTTAAAAAAGGACAAAATATAGAGCATAATAAGATACATTTATGACAAATATACAATCACATTTGAAATAACACTGCCAACATTTAAAATTAGGCTACTTGATCATCAGCACACCTGAAACCTAGCTGTCAAAAAACAACATGCTTCTAAAATGTCTAAACCCAAGAAATGTCATGGAGGAAGGTGGAATGTGTCCAAGAAAATAACAAAAGCTATGAGAAGGAGACTGGGTGGCTGAGGTATGTTAAGATGACACATACCTCTTTTTATCTGGGTCACAGTTTAAAACCATATGAGTATAAACACGTTCTTCACTGTGGAATAAAGATGTGATAAGACAATCCTGAAATAGGGCAAGCAGACCTTCCTTACTCTTCCCCTATGTTCAGAAATAATCCACCTCATGGAATTCACTCCAGTATAGCTACACCAGTGCTTTGTGAATACAGCCAAGATACCAAAAAGTTCAGTCTGGAATTACATCTTTAAATCTGCCTGGAAAATACTTCTCCTGGAAATAAAAGGAACTCTACCTCTGTATCTTAATCCACAGAGAGTGATCCAGATGGGAGAAGAAAAGACACCAAGAGCAGGATTTATAGCTTGTCATGTGTCTTCTCTTTGCTCTGAGATCCTGAATATGCAATTGTTCTTATGCACAATTCTGCCTTCTGATGTTCATTGCATTTCAGGGATGAAATTTTATGAAGGTTTATTTGTCCACAGGTTTATCTGTAGGAGGGTAGTAAGTGAACAAAACATGGAATGTAGCTGTCCAGTGGTTACTCTTAGAAAATTTCTCTATAGGTAATGGTTGTATGTTCACATTTGACAGTGAATTGTAGATCTAGTGTAGCAAAACCTTTCCTGAAAAACTGCAGGTACGTTTAGAAGTTTTGCAATTAGGAAACAAAAAAAACTTATTAAAAAAATTAAAACATACTGATAATTTTTTTAAATTTAGAGATGGATCTAAGTATTGCATTTTGCAATATGTGAACTAGAGGTCTATGTAGACTGAAGGTTCTTCAATACACATTGCAATAGGCACTGTAACTTGCAGGATCTGCTCTATTCCAAAGCCTTCAAAATTCCTTTTATTTAGTTTTGTTCCTCCAGTTTGGTTCATGCTCCTCATGAGAAATACTCTAAACTTTGTGCCAGCCTTTGTCCTAGAGTCCCAGGTCTTCAGCCATACTTAAAATAATTGGTGACCACCTCATTTCTTAGCAGGCAGCAGCATCTTGTCCTGGTTTGGCATTGCATGGACTTCAGGCTTAAGGCTTTTTTGGTGACATGTGCCCACGGGGCTGCAAGGACAATTTCTTTCACTTGGGCCCATGAGGCACACCACCAGACATGCCTGCATGAGAGCTTGTAAGGCAGCTGGTGATCCTACCCTTCCAATAGATCAAAGATCATTGCTTTCATGGGAAAAAATCCCCAACAAACCCAGCATGTTCTTTGATAAAAATCAAGTCTTTTTAAGAGAGTAAATAGAACTAACTTTCAAAAAAAACCCCAGAATCTAATAATATCATGAGCAATTGTCTTGAATGTGTTAGCACATAAGGTGTTTTGTTATTTTTCACAGCATTTTTAAATGTATTCCATTTTCTTCTGGTTAGAATAGAAATGTAAATCACAGGACTGGGAAGTGTGGATTGTATTACATCTGCAAGAATGCAGCTATCTCTTCTGAATCATCTCCTAGTTTAAAAAAAAGCTTTCGAATATATTTATTAAATCATCCTTAAGAAATGCTAACAATAACCAATGTATATGAAGAACTCTCCTGAAGACATTGAATTGTAATGATATTTCATTTACATCTACAAATGAAATGCTTTTCTCCTTTCTAAACCTAAGTGTTATTATGCCTGATTACATTTTCAGATTTGTCCCTCTCTTTTGTTCTCCTGTTGGACTGTCTGTTTTACAAACAGATTTAAGCAAAAACAGTTAACATTTCCATCACGTGGACACTCATCTCATTTAATTGTGTTGGGGTCATACATTTCTGGGATGACTAAAATGTATATGGTTTTGCTTAGCAATGCAAACTTACTTGAGCTGCTTGAGCACAGCACAAGACACAATAGTCCTTTTGTTCTGTACTTTTAACGAAGACAAAAAATTAGACGGATTTAGGTCAAAGAAAAAAGAGCATGCTAAAATGCTGTAGAGTTAAAATTCAGCTGCAAGAGTAACAACACATTCTAATTAATTATAAACTTCATGAATACTGATTCAAAGATAATGCCAGTTGCCACAGCACTTGCAACGTTTTTCTTCAAAATAGTACCTCACTATTCTTGGTGCCTAATGCTGCAGTGAAATTTCCTGTTTATCTTACCTCCCTACATTTTTTCATTTTCTCTTTGTCACAGTGAGAAGTGAAATTTTCATAGCAGTGCTGTGAATATGACCTATTTTTTGCTAGTCACAATGAAGTTCAATTCAAACATCAGGGGCTATAAATTGAAAATATTTATCCACTTCCTGTTCCATTACTACTACTACTAAATTCCAAAGTATTTTAACAACAGTCACTGCACATGCCAGCTTTTAAACCAGTTCTCCTACAGAATATTCTCCCGTTCAAAATTAGTTAGCCAAAGACAAGTCTCTACATTCCATAGTATAAACTTCTGTTACACATAGCCATGCAAATGGTGGTGACAAAAAATCTGACTTTTAGATCTGGGATTTGTTTGTGGGAGAAGGGAGTTATACCACACATATAAGAAAAACAGGTGGAAAACTAAAGAAGAGCAAAAGAACACCGATCGAGGAAAAGTGTTTATTCAGAAGATTTTCATGGAAAATACCAGCAGCATTGTTTTCAAAAAGAAAAGCAAAAGGCCATTAGGGAAATGGAAAAGATCTTCTGGCTTTGTGTGATACCTGTGAATCATCCATCCTCCAGACATGTCTCTGGGCAGCTGCACTGCCAGCAAGTGGCACAAGGAAAAGAACAGGAGGTCATAAGCTGCATGGCTTATCATCTTAGAGGCAGGTATGGAGTTAGTGCCCTGCTGTGGCCACAGGCAGATAGTAGGAGAGGCAGGAGGGAAAGCACATCAAAACAAGAGGAGCCAAGGGCAAGGCTTCAGCTCCAGGGGAAACCATAGAAGAGAGGAGCTATTGGTGAAACGTGCTGGGATGCACTGCCTTCACCAAGGCTAGGATGACTGTGCTACAGAGAAGGAACTTTCTCTCTGCTCCTTGGGAAAGGGTGAGTGCTACAAAATCAAAACTTGCTTCTTGCCTTCATTACCCAACTGCACTGATTGATGGGCCAGACTTAGTCCAACCACCCAAAGACAACATGTCTCCTACAATGCTCCAGCTATGGCATAGATTGTACCCAACCTATAATTCCATGTTCTACATATAGGAAATACATAGAAAATTGCAACATACTTTATACAAATACACAGAATAATTAGAGTTGGAGGGAAAAAAAATCAAAGGAGAGAATTCAGTGTTGTTCTCCTCTCTCTCCCAAGGTACTCTTCAGATCTCCAAAGACAGTCTGTAATGTGTGAGATCAAGGACTGCTGCATGCTCCTAATCAATCCAGCTGACAATGTTAATTTCTGGACAAACCAAAAGAGAAATGGATTTTATGTTATGCTGTACGCCTAGCAAATTAAGTTGCTAGTGGTTACAGTAAAAGTACTAAATCCATGATATGGAAAGGTGTTGTTATTAACTACACTGCACTGTGATGCTCCTGAGTTTCAAAAGCATCACTCATGAGTTAAGAGTTCCTCAGAATGGCAGAAGAAGAAGTGCTCCAAATTAGTGTAAAAAAACATCAGCAAGCAAAGAGATAGGAGATGAAGGATTAAAGGAGGGCTATGGTTACTTGGTCATTCATTTCAGCAGAATGTTAAGGTTTCAGAAAAAGGTATTGAAACTCCTAAAGCAGTCAACAATTCTATCCAATAATAAATCTCACAGAGGCTTCCTTCAAGAAAATACCATGCCTTCTATATCTATTTATATATTTAAAGCAAAGGACATCTGTAATAACTTGAGCACAGCAGGCAGGAAAAATGAGTTTTATAAAGCTTGTGTCAGAACTTCAAACACCTGTTTAATAGTTAACTTTTGTACTCTTGACATACAGGATACCAACTTCCTCATACATGTCTTAGCTCCAGTATAAAATTTTCAGTATTTCTCACAAGAAGGTGAAAAAAAGAAAGAAGAAAATCACATTAAAACAGTAACCCTATCTGGCTGCATTTGTTAGGGGAGCCAATGCAGACCAACACAGAGATATTATTAGCTAGCCACATGAAAAAGCTTAGTGCATCAGCACATTTATCATCACTCTGTTCCACTCTATGCTTCATCGAAAATACTGTTTCCAGCATGAATCACTCAACCTAAAATATTGCTTCATAGTACTTGGATCATAATTAGCAAAAGCTGATTCTTAACCTACAAACCCACCTTAGGTAACTGATACTGTCACTACACAAAAAAAAATAAAAATAGAAGCATCATTACACATAAAAATAATTAATAAAAAAAACCTTCTAAGTTGAAGACACTCTAGGTCTCTACACTTTATCTCAAATATCATACTTAGTTGGACCTGATGTCCTATTATATTAACCTGCAGTATGGTGTCACTGGAATGGTATTTGGTAGCACAAGACTAATGCAGCAGGGAGACAGGTTGTGAAAACTCAGGCGTGGTACCTGACCAGAAGTTAAATAAAACTGAATTTTCTTAAGTACCCCAAAATACATATCCAATAGCTCTTCTTGAACTGTCAGTAAAATCTAGTCTTAGCATCCTGATTACTGAATTTTCCTACTGAGTCAAGTGAAAACCAAAAGAAAGCATGCTGTCATTAATTATTCATGGTCAAAATGTCCTAATATACTGTTTAACTAAAGATTGGGAAATGTAGTTATGAAGAGCAGCTACTTCTCCTTTGAACAGTGAATGGACATTAAGTTCAGGACAGAATAATACCTAGCTGGACTACAAGGAGAAAGCCTCTATTTTTAAGGGATAGTGGTACAAAAGATGGAAGAGAAAGCCCTTGATTTAGAATTGTGGGAAGGGTTAGTTTGGGAAGAGAAAATCCAACTTATATTTACATTCAGTCAAACTAGACTGTTCTTGGATGATAAAAATTAGAATTTTATGAGCAGGGAAAATGTTATTCAAGCCAATGAAATATTTTTAATGTCACTTAATGAAAAAAAAATTCATGATTTCCATCACCACTTTCTTATCACAGAAGCAATCAAGAAGATACATACTTATCTACTTGACTGACAGTTCAGGACTGGACATGCAGCTTTGGCAACCCACAAACCTAAGCTACCTCAATTATACAGAACCGAACACGTGAAAGTTTCATGTTCTGATGTAAAGCAAAAAAAAACCACCAAAAAACCAAAAAACCCTATCCAATATCTGCTCACCTGTGTTCTCCTTTATGATCCGTATTATCCTTCAGACTTCAAGACAAAATATTTAACACTTCTCTTGAAAAAAGTTTCAAAACTTCTAACTTTATGCATGTACTCTACCTCAAGGTGCAAAATTATTCATCAGTCTTGAATTTACAATAAATTTTCTTTGTACAAAATACTATGAAAGAACAAACAGAAGCCTTTATAGGTAATGTTAAGTATGTGATGTAGGTGTTATTTTTTTCTTACACATTTGTTTTATCAAGTAGAATAAGTTCATGGTTCCTGTGACCTAAAATGAAAATGAAGTGTGAAAGCACCAAATGAGAACCAACATGAATTTATTTGAATAATGTTGAATAATAATAACTGAGAAATGATTTTCTGAATAAAATTTGCTATTTTAAAAGATCCTGCTGAATGTGTTGGAAGATAAACTCTACAACGTTAATAGAACTAAAGACTGAAATGCTGCCTTTCTTCATTAGTTTCCCCAATCAGTTTCTTAAACTTACTATAAATACTTACATAGATTTTGATAACTGCTTTAGATAACATAATTTAAGCCACTCCCCCTAAAAATACATCCTAGAATCATAGAAATATTTAAGTTGAAAAAGTCCCTTCAGATGATAGAATCCAACCATTAAGCTAATACTGCCAAGTCCATCCCTAAGCAATGTCCCTCAGTGTCACATTAACATGACTTTTAAATACCTCTAGGGATGGTGACCCAAGAACTTCCCTGGGCAGCCTGTTCCCAAGTGCTTGATAACCCTTTCAGTCAAGAAAATGCCAATTACTGTTTTATTGCTAGAAAACTAAGATATGATGCTCATACAAAAAACAACCTGTGACAGGGGTAGAGCTCAGACCAGTAATCACATCTGCCAATTTGAGGGTCTGAACCATGAAACCGTCTCTGGTAATTTATGACATATCCCTGATGCACCTTCCCTCCCCTAAAGAAGCAGAAGTCCTGCCACTATCATAATTCACTTCCAAAGATTCGTAATGTTGAAACATAAATTCATGAATAACTTCTCTACAGGTGGAAAGATTTAATACTCTAATGGTTGATGTTAATTAGCATTGTAAATGACCTTAATTCAGTGAATCTTGGAACTGCTTACCGAAGTGCCTGACTTGATTGAAATACTCATATTAGTTGTTTGGTCTAGAGTGAGCCTTCCCTTTGGGTGAAACTAATTCCAAAAAAGGAAAGAAAAATCTCATCCCTTAAAATGCTCATTGACTTTGTTCATACTTATATACAAAACACACATAGGTTTCAGAGGAGACTCTAGATCCCAAACCAGAGTAGGATTTGCTCAAGAACAGGGAGTTTTGAATGATGGGTGAACTGAGCTGAGTTCATTATACAAAATGTTAGCATACTCCTGATGTCACCTGAAAGCTTGCAATTGCTGCCATAAATGCTGAAGACCAGAGCCCAGTTTCAGTCTTGAACCTGAATGTGGAACTCCTTGCCTATGTAAGGATCAACATGTGGCAGAGATCACTATATTTTTTTACCTGTCAGCACTTCAGTGTAGCAGCACAGCCATCCAAACATTTTTGTAGGATAGAGACCATCTCGCAACTATGGAGATTTCAGAAAATTTCAGGAGAAATAACAAATTACTTCAAAGACACCCCATCTTATAATCTGTAAACATAGGGATAGAGAAGAAGTGAGCCACATGAACTCTGACTTCGCTGTACCCTTTTTATTCTAGCATTATATATTGATGCTCCAGAGAGGCTTCTGAGAACTGAGAAGGGCTATTGGCCAAGAAGAGCTAACTGATTTAATAGCTAACAGAAATCACTTTCATGAAAATCTAATGGGCTGTTAAAAGGCTACCCTAGGGGGAAGTATCTACCTCCTGAAGGTTTTCCTGGGTCTGGTTCTGCAGAATCAATCTATGGAACATGATTTCATACTATGTGAGACCTGAGTTTGACTCCTTACTTTTATGTCCAGCTTTTTATAAAAGCTCACCAGAGTGAGCCCTGATCTTAGCCTGTGACACATGAAGGGGGTTTGCTTCTTAAGCTCCTTTGAAAAACTGACCACATGCACTTAAAATCTCTCACACACATACACACATATTCACACACCCCTCGACTGACTAACAACTTGCTCAAAATTCAAGCCTACCTGATGGCAAAATTTTCATGGCAAAAGGAGAGGTGAAAAAAGTCACCACCAAAATGACAAATCTCTCTGTCACTCTCTATGTTAAGAAAATTTGAAAATTTGCATCATTTTCCTTACCTCCACCAATTCATACTGTTCCCAGATAATGTAGGTTTACTCCCAGAAGTGATTTCACTGAGGAACTCAGAGTAGCTGATCAACATTTAAGGGAAGAGACTAATAACTTGAAGAGAAGCTGTTCTAAATGAGCAATCTCATCTTTCATCTTTTTCCACATACTTTTAATCACATAACTAATAAGATTTTATAAAAAATATCAAGACTACTCCATGGCGTTTGGTTATTATCAGATTACCATGCCCTAAGAGCATTTTATGGATAAGGCAGTATGGTGTTTTTGCGTAATTTGAATAGAATTTTCATGTGATAATAAGACAAGATACTAATTTGAAGTCTCCATTTATTTCTGTAAAACCAAACAGCCATTCACAATGACTGACTCAAACTACCATATCGAAATTTCCCATTTTCCAGTTACTAGACATTTGACCTCTTAAGACAATGACAATCAGATCAGAAATGTTTTCATGTTCCTGAAGAAAAAACAGAAGAGAAGAAAAATCACAGACCTTTTCCAAATTAGCACTCGCCATACTCAAACACTGCAGATATTAGGTTTGGGCACGCCACCCTCCAGAGCACCTAGAAAAAGAGCCTGTGGGCCTGCCCTGGCAAAACTCATCATGAATGAATAAATTCAGTAAAAAGGCTTGGGGTTTTTTGGTCTGTATTTGGAAAAAAGAAAATGTAGGCAGCTGTAAACTGAGCATTAGAATATTTGCGTCTAAGGAAAACTTGCAGCGTTTCTAATGAAATGTTTAAACACCCAAATATTGCACAATCACAATTTTCACTTCAGGTTAAACTACATATTGGGGTGGTGATTTATTTTCCTTTGTAGGTTTTCATTTTCTGAACAAAATCCTTTGATGTGATTTCTTATTCAACTGCCTGCATCACTTTACCACACAGGTCTCTATAAAGTTGCTAATGTAAATTGTCCCTCTTGGTTAGTCATGAGAACCTCAGGCAGGGTAATTTGCACAGATCTGAACGACTACAAGTAGGAGAAAGGGAGGTACTCTCCAAATGCTTCTGGGCAGTAAATAAAGGTGAATCAGTGATCCCCTCTCCAACAGTATGCCCTCAATGCAGAACTTCCTCTAAGATCTGTGTAAATGTTCCTGTTGCCTTCACTGGCTGTCGTCTTCACAGGTGAACTGCCTTTGTCTTTTTACATGGCTTTCTACTTGTGTTCTTTGCCATCAGTGTGAACAGAAAGAGCTGAAAGAATTGGACTCTTGCAAGATCTCTCTCTTTATCTACTGGGCACATGGACAACTGCAGCACTGCACTTCAAACATCCCCTTTCTCACTCATAAAAATAAGACTGGAAGAACTGACTCCGAAACACAGACCTATTTCAGGATAATTGGTTTTAGGAGAAATGAAGCTTCAGTGAGTCCTTTAAAAATACAGTAACATGGAAAACTGAGCTCCTAGGAGGAAGTGGTGTAAGATAACCATTGTCTCTGGAGGTATCAACAAAAACCCTTATGATTTTGGGATATTTAAGGAGTATCTTTGACTGTATCATAATCTGGCATGCTAAAATAATTTGCCTGTGATGAAGCAGCTCTCTGTGTTTTTCAGGTTTTTTTATATTCCCCAGTAATTTTATGATGAATGCACGGATGCTTAGATAACAAAATAAAAAATTTTAACAGTGAGTTGTTATTGTTAATTACCTGTCACTGATCCCTAAGGAGGGATGCCTGAGGGTCTGTAAGATCATAGCTGAAAACCACTATGATCCTTGCAACAATTATTATTTATGTTCCTACAGAAGTATTTCTTAAGTCTTTTCAGGACAAATTAAAACACTTCATTTACCAGGGGGTTATTGTCCTCTTAAAACTGAAGGTACCTTGATCCATCTAGTAACTGAATGGCCCTCTGGAAATTCCCAGCTCTCTACCTTGACTAACAGGTGTGCTTAAGGGAGCTGCTCAAAAGCTTAAAGGGAAATGCATGGTATTTATAGTCAATGGGTCTCAGAAGGGGCTTCTCATCCTAAGATGCATATCTGATTGAGACTAAAAGAAGCCTTATTGTGATAGATGTTGCTTCACAAAAGAGTATTTCAGTGCAGCTGTTGCTTCAAGGCTTGGGTACATCAGTTCAGGTTGGGTTATCAAAAGGGCAAGACTGAGGTCCTCAAAGGTACTCATGAGAAGATTCACAGAAAACACTGTGGAAGTTTGGTGCCTTTGAGAGACGGGGTCCTGTGCACATCTTTTTTAGGCCACTCTAAAGGAGCAAATACAGGAACTTCTCACATGGGTTATGTTCAACACAGATTCACACAGATTCCTGTAGACATTAGATTAATCAAAGCAAGCAGTGTATTTTGTATCAGAAGATTCAAAACCAGTCATGAATATTGCTGCTCGGACACCAGTTTCAGAATGGCAGCTTGACCGCCCATGGCACATTCTTTGTGAAAACACTGCTGGGAGCTCTGCCTTTACCTGGGAGGAGCACAGGGCAAGAGCAAAGGTATGGAAAGCCATAGCATTTGTCAGCACCCCATGTCCCAAACGACTAATTTTTAAGCCTTAAGGTTTGGTTGAGTTTTTTAAGATTTGCTTCTTTAAAAAAAAAAAAAAAAACAAAGAACAAAGAGAGAAAAGTGCTCTCTTACTCAAAGTCTTTCCCCTCCTAATTCACTGAGATGCTGAGCACCAATACATAGCAGGAAATGGATGCTGAGCAGTAGGAAGCAAAGATTTTTGGAGTGCACTCATGCTTAAGCAAATAGTTATCAGTAAATCTGCTTTATATATATATTTATTGATTAGACATTTAATGGCAAATATTGTTTTAAAATAGGAATGAGAAGCTGCACTCTATCTGCAGCAAGGAACACCTTTCCCAGTGTTCATCAGCTCAGTAAGTATTTTCTTGTGGAACTAATCGTATATACTTTGGAGTGCTAATGTGCTCTCTCAATTGTTTTTCTTCCTCCCAGTTCTATTGGCAGCTCTATTGACAAGATTTGTGTAGTGCTGACATACTCCAACAGTCATTATACAAATAATTTTTTCTCAGCCCCTACTTTAAAAATAGAAAATTATCTCAAATAATATATGCAGATGCAGCTTCTTTACTAGCCATTGTGCCACCTATAAAAGACAACTAAAAATTTTTAAAAATTAGTATGCAGTGAATGGAATTTTAGCTGCAAATTTTTTTCTATCTATATCCAGGCAAGGATTCACAATGAAAACAAGCATCAAAACAAGGTTATGTAAGCTATCAGCAGTTCTCACTTATGAACCCCCTGGCTTCTTGAAGGATTAGTTGCCAGAAATAATGCAAACAGAAATGTAGAGTCCTAACTTCAATATTTATACAACTATTGCATTATTCAAACAGAGACTGATCTTGGTAATTGTTTTAAGTTGTTGTCCTAGATTTCTTGCATTCCTATGAATTTGACAGGAATTTGGGCTGGGAAAGGCTTAAAGGATTAGGAAGACAGTTATGGAGAGGCAATATCTTCATTGAGACAGCTTGCAAGGTGTTTTTTCCTTATAGTAAAGTTGACACTTTCAGTGACCAAGGAAACTGCAGTACATTAAACTGTAAAAGAGCTGTGAAAAGTTGAGGCTTCTTTACGTTCAGGTACAATTCAAAGGGAAAGATGTAATACTCAGATTCTAACTAAATAAATAGCATAGCAAGAACATTTGCTCCTACCTATGCACTAAGAGGCAGATAAAATTGCCACCACTGCACCGGTGAAGACAGACTTGCAGAACTGGAGTCAGATTGCTGCCCCAAACAAAATATGCAGTTGTGCCACTCAGGCACTCCTTCATGCTGCTGCTGAAACAGGAAGGAATGAAAGCCTGGCAGAAGAAGGAGAGAGCTAGGAGTGGCTGCCCTGCTGAATAGCTTCAAAATTAAATATGAAAGGAGCAACATTTACAAAGTAGTGATTCTGAGCAGGGAGTACCTTCTTGCAAGACTGAAATTCTGATTCATTAATGCACAAAAAAACCTGACAAAAAGCCTTAAGCTGTCATTCTCCATGTAGGCAAGACTCTGGGAATTACTGGAGAACTCTAAGGATGAGCTGCCAGGGGTCAGAGGGTGAAAAACCTCACTTGGTGTGGAGCACTTTGTGAGGCTCTCTGGAAGACTGCAGGATGAGGACAAGTACAAACACAAGAGCACTTGTTATCCTTTCATGTCCCATTCCTTTCTTGCTCATTTGTATTTGTCAAACTTGTGGAATTTTTGACAAATCAGGTGTTTCTGAATTATGTGCATTGCTGTGTTCGCTTTCCCTCAATTTTTCCACAATCTCCTCAATGCAATGAAGATCTGTTGCTGGAGAACACCACCAAGTCTTCAATTCATCAACTCTGAGGCAGAGACTACCTGCACAGAGTAACTAAACTTGCCACCTGTTTATATTGCACAACTGGTGCTACTCATCAAATGCCATCTGAAGGTAATTGCAAGAAGAATTGCTGGTAAGTCAGAGGTGGCTTTTAACATCTTACTAATCAGTGGAGGAGGAATGAGATATACAATGCTTATGGGGAAAAATTTTTAAAAAATGCTCTCTGGGAAGAAAAAAAATAAAGGAATGTCCTAATCTATGCATCAAAACCCCTCGCAAATCTATTTGACCAGAAAGTTTTCCTAGTACCAAAAAGCATTGGGTAGAACTGAAGACTTAAAACATACAGACCTGAAAATTCAGACTTATCTTCAGGTTTGATGTGACTCTTTTGTGTAGTAATCAAGCGTATCTTTGGGACAGCAGCAGTTTCCCTGATTTATGAAGCTGTGGGTTTGGTCCACTGGTTTCAGAAGGAATTTATGGTGGCTGAGCAATGCACAACAACCTGCAAAACTCAGCTTTCAGAGAAGTGTTGAAATATACACCAGTGAGGATGATTTTTCACATTGCCAAATATCCTCTATCTGTAATCTTTGCAAGCCTGAGGCTATTCTCATTCTGGTTACAGAAGTGCTTTCCAACTGGCTGGAGTTCTGGAGTCAGGTTCACAGGAAGGGGAGTAAAGGTTAGTCACTGAGCCACAAATATGACTTCTTGGAATCAAATCCCACAGCATGAGCCTAAGGTTCAAAGTGCAGTTTTTCCATGGATAACTAGCTATAAAGGCTTTTTATGAAGAGCACTTTCACTGGATCAAAGCATGGGACCATTCCCAGTTCTAGCTTATCCTCTGCTCTTGAAAACAGAAGCGTGAAATCAAGAGGATCCTGCAAAATTGAGTGCTTTCTAATGAGAAATAATACTTATGTTTAACCTAAAGAAATGTTGAAATAATTAAACAAACTGCTATAGGAAATGCATCAAGAATAGTTATAAACATCAAACAAGAATCAAGAGCTTTGATGACTTTAGCTTGAATCCATGTGTAAATTTTGCATAACTTGCACATAAACAGGCCTCTGGTCATTTTTGACAAGGGCTTCCTTAAGCAACAAAACCCATCAGATCCAAGACAGAGTACCCCAAACAGACCATGCTGGGATTAAATGGTCACTTTCTGAAACAAGCACTTAGGCTTCAGGAAGGTGCCATATTTTATTTCCTTAAAGACATTCATTCAACAAAAAATGCTATAACCTCTGAGTTAACTAACAAAACCGGTGAGGTACAAAAATCAATATTTATACACTGAAACTGAAAACTCAAGGGTTTCTACTGTGCTGAACAGCAGAATATAGGTCCTTCCTATAAACAATCCCTACTGAAAAAATGACAGCTCTGGCACTACTCACAGTAGGAAGGGCGAGAGGTAAGACACATTTATTTTGTTGTGGAGAAATGTAGTCTTGCTTTGAAGAATGCATGTCAGAGGAATCATCCTTTGAACTTGCTCTAACAGAGCTATTTAAAATATTTCTGTGCAGTGAGAGACCTTGTGGTGGAATATGTTAAAGTGTTCAAAACGGTGAAATAAATAAGAGGGATTTCAACAGTGAGCTTACCCACAGAGTCAGAAACCTCAGTGTTTCTGAATGTTAGCGATTGGCATGGATTTCGAAGGAAATATAACTGCTAGACTGAATCACGTTGAATGGCAACATCTTACTAATGTTTTATATTTTGTCCTGCAGGTTAAACTTTCAGTAAAAAGGAAACTCAGCATTACTTTAAAATTTTCAGATGAGATTAGGCAGAAACAGATGAGAGTAGCAGATTACCACAACTCATAATAAAACACCAGTAAAGCTGTCTGTGAAAAGTTCTACAGTGAAAATCAAAACCACAGAAGACTGTAACTCCACTGGGCCTTGAATAAGGAAATCCAAACCTAATTCTCTACACAGAATAGACAAGTGCATTCCATGCAATATCATCACAGAGAAATAAAGCACACAGTAACTACACATGTACATGCATTTCTCAAGGTTGAGTTTTGTGAAAACTGTGAATATCTAGGCAGACAGCAGATTGAAGAAATCTCAGATTTAACTAAACACATAGCAAATACTGGTTGGAATAGTCTTTAGTCTTCTCATAGTAAATCTCACAAGAGCAAGCTCAGGAGGAAAAATTTCTTTAAGCATCTGTATGAGGCACTCTTATTCATTAAGTCCCCAATTCATGTGAACGTGGCTACTCAAGCTACTCTCTAACCAGCAGAAAATATGCTTCAAGTATTGGAGGGACTCTGTAGGAGCCCAGGAAGGAAAGCAGCTCTCCTTGAAAGAAATGATAATGAAAATATATCAAAGCATCTCCTACACTCTTCCATACACAACTGTATTCCTATACCAAAAAAAAGGAGATACATTGGAGATAATGATGTTTATAACACAATAAATAGTTGAGACCAAGGCAGGTCTCAAATTATACTGACTCAGTCTAAGTATAATTTGCAGTAGCATGTGTAAATAACAATAATAATGAACTAGAATAAGGCAACTAGGTTTTCTGACTGATCCCTCTGCATCTCCTTCTACTCTTTCTGTTTGAGAGCTACTTTATTGAGATCTTTTCTTAGAGATTATTCTAATCTGTAGTCCAGCTCTGTAGCCTGCAGTAAGTTGCACTGCAAAAAAGTGACAGTGCTTTAACAGAGGACTGTTCACTTGGCACTTTCAAAGGATTATCAAAAATCGTTAAGTTCAAAATTAGTAATGGTTATGACAGTGTGCCTAAAAATAAGTATTGTAGGATCCCTTCACGGTCATCTGACAGCACTTTTTAGTTTTCTTCATCCAACCCTTAGGTTATCTGACATAAAAAGCAATTACCTTTTTTTTTTTAAAAAGCATTGTTTTCTGCTTAGAATATCACATAAAATCTAAGTTCTTGCATTTTTCCATATATCTCTCTGTATGAATACATATATAACAACTTAATGAGACTCTCATTCTGTGAGTCCCCGCTGCCTGCTGGCATGTAGTTCTATTACACTCAAAATATTTAGTGCTCATTTTTTCCTTATTGTTTTCAAGACCTGTATTTCATTCAGTTCTCTGTTACAGCTACAGATAAGGAACTTTTGGTGTCTACTAACAGGTGCCCAAAAATATGTTTCGCTGGGGTTTTGGCTGCTCATCCTTCTTATACTGATCATGCGGTGCTATGACAACATTCTGCCACATCCTGCTCATGCGGTGCTGTGGCACAAGATTGAATACTTGGTTCAAAAACTCATTTCAACAGAAAAATACCTCGGAGATCAACACTCTATGCCCACCTCCACCTGCTTTTTTCACCCTGTGCTGGCAGAAAAAACTTGCCTCTCATGAAAATGTCTGACCAAAAAGCTTTCCCAGTGTAGCCAAAACTCACAAACTTGCACTTGGAAGTAACATGTGATTTGAAATGTATTTACTCCCATTCATTTGACTAGATCTTCCATGATGGTGTTTCCCATCAGATTCCCATGATCCTCTAGATAAGGAAAAAGGCCTCTCCTTATACCAGGTTGGTCAGGACTGGTTGGTCAGGAAGTCAAGTTCGTAGAAAGATATAAGCCCCCTAAACTTCTGGCCATGGAAATGAGATGCTATGGAAATATCTCTAAGCTGTCACATTTTAGGTTTTAGTTTTAGCCACCTCTGCACTTTTTGACCATGAGCTTCTGATATCCTTTTCTTTTTTCTTTTTTTTTTCTTTTTTTTTTTTAAGAGTGATTATTTCTGAAATAAGGAAGTGATTTGAGCATAAAAACTGCCTCCTGTTATGCTTTTGGTCTTGTACCATCACCTGGGGACTAGAGAAGGGCAGCAAAGAAATTGCCTGCATATCTGGTCTTTTGTGCTGATGAGGCAAACAGGACAAATGAGAATGGAATGCATCTTTGCTGCTGAAATCCCATTCTGTACTTAATCCAATTTTGCTTGCATATCACAAGTGATTTTGCAAGGGTATGCAAAAAGTCTTGGTGCATCCCCAACATGAACAAGTCTGTAGAGTATCAGTGCATTCAAAATGTTCCTCATTCTTCCTAATGTTCTTTTGGACACTGAAATCTTTGATAAAACTTGTTCCAGTCCCAACATGAATAATACATATGTCAAAAGTTAGTCCACAAATGAACATGGCACACTGCGTAAAAGCCAACAACCCATTGAAAAAGCAGAATCACCTAGAAGGATAAGAAAGGAATTTTATATAGTTCTCCCTTATGAGATCCTCCCTAGAAGCATATATTTCAGTTCAGCGGAAATTAAACTTTAAAAACCCCTCAAATACCCATAAATAGAACACTACAGGCATACGTGACAGGGAAAATAAACTTAACTTCAGCTCCAGGTGATCTAAAGTCTTTCATCATTCCAACCAGATTTCTTTGATTTTTAGATGTTTGCTGCTGGGGGAACAAATAAATTACAGCAACTTGAAGCTTCTTCTCCTTCTTTCCTTTCTAATTCCTCCCCACATCCTGGAACAAAACCACTACCTTTTCATTATTTAGAAAATTTCTTATATTTCCTGGAAATAATACAGGTTTTATGCTCTTTATCCACAAATCTGTGGATATGTATAAATATTATGTATACCATACTACCATCATCATTTCTGTTTTGAAAACAAGAGAAATACTTCTGTAGTTACACTGGCCATTGAGTTAACAACATACTTAAATACTTGGATTAGGTAGAGCATAAAACTGTAAAAGAAATAAATTCAAATCCAGCTGTATGTCAGGCTGTGTATTTATAAATGTATGTCAGCATCATACTGCTTCATGATTTCTTTGTAAAAATTTGGATAAGGAAAATTCAAAATAACAACAGACATTCCAAAGTACACCTTCACTTCAGGTTGCTACATTTCTCCAATTTCTGATATTGGATTTTGCTTTCATAAACATTTCATTAGCATATCTGAAGAGCTGCTCTGCCTCTTTGCTATTCAACAATAACATAGTATGGACAGATAATTTGACATGCAAAATAGAGTTTCATGTCTCACAACACTTTTACCTGCCTTTGAGACATTTATCTATATGCTGAAACATTCAGATTAGTAGATAGCAGGGAATTTCATGTGCCTGACCACATTCCACTTCCTCCAAAGCATAAACATTTTTGGCACGATTTCTTTCCTTTTCTTTAAATTAAATTTCACTTGGCTTTATTTTCAGTTTCATTGTACTGGAATTATTTATTAACTTAACTGAGATCTAAGGAGAGCAAGATCTAGCTTTCTACAGTCTCCAACTTTCTTCAGAGAGCTGCAATAAATTATAGTTCCATGACACCAAACTCCTGCTGTATGTTGTTGTGGAATACACAAGGTATTTGTTGAAACTAACCATTTTCCAGAAAATATTCAGTGAATAGATAAATTAAAGTCATCAACAAGAAATGCCAATCTTACTTGTACACTTCAAATTAATTCTTCCCATAACAATAGCTATTTCTTTTGACCAGAATGCTGTTCAACTGGATGAATTCCAACCACTCCAGTAAGAGGGGCTTGGTTTCCAGTGCTGTATGTTCCCCAGTTAAACAAGATGCACTTGATCATCTCACAGCATCCACTTTTAGTCCCAGCTTAACAAGTTTCCCCCCAAAAATATATGGCTGTCACTGGGCTACCAAAACTAATTTTAAAATGTTAGTCCTGATTTTCACTATCTGTGTTAAAAATTGAGAGCCTACCTGGAATAACCAGACTTAGCACTAGGGTTGCTGGCTATTCTCTGTGGTTGGAGCAGCTCTAGGTCTCTTAGCAGACTTCTGCAGGACAAACCAGCAATGGCCTCAATGGTCTGCTCTACAGAAGACAACAAAATGATCTTTTGCACCATGGAACAATGTACCTGCAGGCCCTAAATCTGGTCCACAAAAGTGGCATTTCCAAGCAGGCCGCCCATTCAGGTAACGCCAGTGCTTTCCTGCCTGTATAAAATTTGCTAAAATGGTATCAGAGTGTTCCAGCAGAAGTGAAAGAGTTAAACAGAAATCTTGTATAAATCACATTTTGCAGGAATCACTCTGCTACAACAGATTGTGGAGCGCTATTTTTTCCCACTCTTTCTGATACAAGCACCCTAGGCAAACTTTCTAATTAGAGCAGCAGATGTATGCAGTGCCATGTCTCTGTGAAGTTATTATGCCCAAACCAAATTTTGTCACCAGCAGCCAATAATTCGTTTGTCTAGTAAGGGCTTGAAGTGGCCGTATCAATTATTTAAAAACACGCTAAGAAGAGGAATCCATTTAAAATCTTCTGGGAAGCCCAGTTATAAAACAATGCATGTTCAGGTTTCATTCAGAATATTGTCTTTTTAAAAATACAATATTACTAATTAAGGCTTAGTGCATTAGGCCATTAGTACTTGAGTGATTCATGACAGCATAACGATCTTGCTTATAATTTGTGCCTTAATTTATGGGATACTAAGAAAAAACAAAGGGAAAAAACCCAAGCAATTTGCAAAACTGAAACTCATCCAAAAACTGCTTGCAGTAATTTCTCCTGAAAAGTGATTTCACTGTGTGTAAGTGCTATGCTGGTAAGAAAATGCTTCCTATTAATAATTAAAGGATAATAAAAGTTTCATGTGTCAGAAGACATCCTCAAAACAGGACTAGAAAGAACATTCCTTTTCATTCAGACTGTCCACATTTTAAACCTCAAAAAAACACCCTTCTCAAAGAAGCATTTTAAATAAACTATTTAGCGAAATTGATGACTATTCAAAACTCACCAGAAGCTGTAATAACAATGCAAATTAGCACAAAAAAGTTGCAGCAGAAAACAAAGGTCTGCACAGTGCCAAATATCCCTGAATGCCACAGTTAGCCATGAAAGATGTGGGTGGTTAGCATGTCAGGGTTATGAACAAAAACATTACAGAGAGAGTCTACAAACTTTTGTTGATTGCAAGTCTCTCAGCTGTCTAAGAAGGTCCAGCTATTGTCTGACTCCTTTAGTTGGAGTATGCCGAGGGTCTGGAGCTATCAAAGCTTGGAGCCCATCACAGACAGTCTGCAGTTCTCCTCATCTGTACAGGCACACATCTGAAAGAATTTCTAGTGACTGGATTGTATTTTGAGCTTCACATTCTCCTGGCAGATGTGGCTGATATCAGTGAATGAACACAAGAGTTACGGGAGATGAGGAGGAAGGCAAGAAGCACACTGCCAACAGTGTTTCAGAGAAACTGTCTAAAAATCTCTGATTTGAAATATCCACATCTAAGACTGACAAAGACAGAAGCTTCGCAGGATTTTCAGAGAGGTCTTTGGTGTAAAATCCTCTATAATATTGATGGAAGTCAGTGAGTAATGCTAGAGTGGGATTCCAAGAAGTCTAAGTTTTTGGACAGCTTATCCTCCTGCTTCCTCAAGTCTAGTTGTTATAGAACTCCACTGTCATCACACTACATGAAAGAACTTACAGGTGGGAGGACCAAACAAGCAGCAGCATTCCTTGGGAGAAAAACAGTTCTTTTGCTGCCAAGGAGGCACCTTCACCACAACTTCACTGCTCTGGGAGTTTGCAAACCATCCTGCAAGTGAGATCGGGTATGTTGGATCAAAACATCAGCTAACCAGCAGAAAGATAACCCTTGAAACATATAGGTGGGTCTGGATGAGGCTACTGTGAGCAAACTGCAGCCAGGACATTTGAAGGCAAGCCTGTCACATTGCTAAAACACTACTGAAGTGCAAACTCTGCATGATTCCGAATGGATGCTGGGCTTGGCATGAGGCCACTGACTGCAATTCAGGAGCTGTCTGCTTAAAAAATAACTGAAGTCATTGTAGTCTGAAGAATCAACTAAACTTCTAACTAAACATATTTCTATACTTTCAATTTCAAATAGTTTAATATTACAGAGTTACTCTTCTATGAAGCATTTAGGTGACAGCTTAGAGCAACATCTGCATTGATGGGACTATTTATACCAAAAAATCCACTCAGTTTTGTGGTGACAAATATTAAATATGGATTAAACTGTCTTGGTCAGTCTCCCTTTTTCTGGCTATCAAATGGGCAGGTTATAGGTCCTCCAATATCCAAAGGCCATAACTCTGGAGGGAACCAGAAGCCCTCTCATAGATTTTTCTCCAGAGTCTTGTTGCAGGAATTGAAGTTAGACTTGTGTGGCAAATCCACTCTTTTCTAACACTGAATATAAGGACTCCCTTTGATCTCCTGACCTCCCAAAAGAGCCACTGCCTGTCACCCCATGTTTTCAGATACTCAGAGAATCTGGAGTCTCTAATCCCCTCTCCACCTCTCCTCATGCATATAATTGATCTGTAACTGCAGCTGCTATTTCAAAAGTACAGCCTCATCTTGTGATAAGCTTATTTTATCACATTTTGAAACATAGGTAACTTCTGCTCAGTAAATTCAAAACTCTCTTCAACAGGCTCTCTGTTTAGCAGGCTGTGGTACACAAGCACTCTTGGTAATAAGAGTTGCAGCAATTAGGTCTGGAACCATCTGAAGATGCCACCTGTTTTTCAATACTCAACTACTTTGATCAACCTTTACTATGTAGGAGCTTGGCATGCCATTACAGGCCACAGCTGGTATTTCCAAGTTCTTGTACTCTTCCAATTTTATCATGACTTGATTATTAAGTCAAGTTGAGAAAACCTTGGTTTACATCATCCCTCTCTGCTCCTCCTCCCCTGCCATGCTCCCCACAAAAACTGAGAATCTCTGGTTTTGCTTTTCTTAGCTTCATCTCTCTTGCCCTATCATACTGCCTTTTGACTTTTTTCCTTTTTCATTTTCCTCTCTTAATTTATGTAAGAACTAATATTTTCTAAAAGAGATAAGAATTAATTTGTAGTTATAATCTTACTAATAAAAATGTTGATTTTATTGATTTGCTTTGTTCATATATAAACAATCCCTGAATAATGAGATGCCACCCACAGTTTGAAAACTCTTTTGACAGGGCTTCAGTAATAACTCCAAACTATGGGCCCTATGCTGCCCCACGAAATACAAAGCTCTTATAGTTTATTTTTTTATGACATTATTTGCTATGATACCTCTCCCTGATGTACTGATTCTTACCATAGCAACAGCATGTTGAAAAAGAAATTTTAAATTGAAAAGCATCTGAAGCATCCCAGGAAAACAGATCAGACACTGCCATGACATATAATTATTATATTTTTTCCAGATCTATAATTCATTTTTTAATAAAAAGAAATGGTTTTTTTTCCTGTTTTTTTCCTTAATAACAGCAATGTAAATAACACTTGTGTGTGCATTGCTGCATTCTTTTAAGTCAGCATAAACATCCTGGATTGACGAACAGAATTAGTGCTAAGGACTCTAGGCTCCTTCCCAGCCCCAACCTTTGTGCACGTACACACTGGCAAATCTATTCCCCTACATGGATTTTTGAATCCCTTCCATGCCCAGGTCTGCAGGACAAATATGACTCAGAGCTGACTCCTACAAACACTCAAATGCGAAAGTGCAGTCCTGCTAGGTTAAATGGGACAAATCCAATGAGGGAAGTTATTTGCCCACATAGGTATACAGAAATCTTAATGCTGTGACACACACCCTTTTTCAGGAAGAGGACATCTACACCAGGAGTAAAGGTGCCTCATTACTAATGGATTAATGCCTTGCAGATAACATGCATAGTCATACTGCAGGCAAGGCAAATGTCAACGGCCCCAGGAGAAAGCTGAAAGCAGTGTTTGTTGTAGGGCAGCTGATATGAGTTACAGTTCCAGCTGCTTCATTCACTGTGGAATTTTACTGCTTCAGATACTGCTTCTTGTAGTAGTATTACGTAGGTGTAGAAGAAGAGATTACAGGCAACCTCACCCCTAGTAAGTCACAGTTGTACTAATTACCAAAGAAGAGGAACAGCCTTACTCTTAATGGGTCACAGTTGTGACTAATAAAGATAAGTGGGATAAAAGGGGTGGGTTGAATGGTTAGGGAGGGTCTTGGAGGTAAAGGGCTGTGAGGAAGGTTCCGGAGAGACTGGGTCACAGTAGTTGCTGCAGTAAAAGATCTGCTGTGAGGTCAGTCTGGGTCTGATGGAGTCAGAGCCTGCTGTTGGAGCCTGCAGTCACAGCTGAGCTGGGTTAAAGCTGTGTTCAGTCTGCAAACCAATACTTGCAGCTACAGTCCAGCAGGAAGTAGCCACAGCCAGAGTCTGCAGTTGGACCCTACAGCAGGAGCTTGCTGTACGTCAGAGTCAGGATGGCAAAGCTGTAAAGAATAAACCAGGACCCTTTTTATGTTGTTGAATGAGAGTCTGTGTCTTGGCTCATTTCTACCCCTAATGAGAGGTCTCCTGCAACATCATAGCATTGTCGTAGTAGATATTACTTATTGTGGTATTTTAAAAGTATCTGTTAAATAGAATTGTATCTTACCCATTCATGTTAAATTTATAGCAGAAAAAATAATGACAAATAATATGCAAAAAAGAAGGTTTTTATAAATGAAAAATGTAACAATTCCACTTTAGGTAAACAATAATTACCTGTATAGCATAGTAATGTATAAAATTGCTTAAAATATCTCACACATATGTGTGAGAAATAGGCTATGACTTTAAAGTTGCAAATGATGTAGAGCTTTGATGTCATGACTTTGCTCCTTGGTTTTTGAAAAGCAACAGAAATAGAAAACTGAAAATATTGTGGATGGATAGGATATTTCACTTGGAAGGAGCCTAAGATGATCATGTAGTCCAACTGCCTGACCAAAAGTTCAAGCAAATAATACCTCTTACCATCCATCACCCCTACAAGGAGCCTGTTCCAATGTTTGACCATCCTCTCAGTAAAAAAAAAGTTTCATCATATCTATCCAAACCTCTGCTGGTCCAGTTTTAAACCATAACCATTCCCATGTGTCCTGTCACTGGGTACCCAGGAGAAGAGCTGAGCATCTCCCTCCTCATGTTCTCTCCTTAGGAAGTTGTAAAAAGGTCACCCTTCAACCTCCTCCAAACTAGACAAGCACAGAGTCCTCAGCTGCTCCTCACAGGACATATGTTCCAGCTTTGTTGCCCTCCTCTGGGCACATTCAAGAACCTTCACATTTTTCTTAAACCGCAGGGCCTAGAACTGCGCATGACTCAGGGTGAGGATATGCCAACACTGGTACCTGTAACTTTTTGAAAGCTATTTGAAATAAATTCTTGAAACATAAAAATGCCAGCTACTTGAATTTCCTGTCCACTATTTACATGATAGTTCAAGGTTCACAAATAAAAGATACATCTTTCCTTTGCCAGTAATTTTAAAACCAGAAAATGTGCTCAGAATCAAAAGTTAGGAATTTCTGGCTTCCCAAGTGAAGTATTTATCGGTAACAGAGTGCCAAAGCTACATGAAATCCAATGCATTCCTGATTAAGAGTATTAGATAGTTGGATATGAAAGTAACTTTGCTTAGAGCATAATGGCTACCTCCTATTTGAAAGACTAATGCTTGGAATGTTGTATCTGTGTAAATGTTAAGAACTCAGCTCTCACCAGCTGAAATGTAATCCAAAGGGGAAGCAGGACTTTCTGCCGAACTATAAACAAAGATCCTTTCTATCTTACTTGAACTATTTATAGTGAGAAATCAGAACTAAGCCAAATGAAAATGAGTCTGCAAAAACCCTGTGAAGCACTGCGCACTGGAAGATCAAACCTCCCGAAAGAGAAATGTGGGTAAGGCTCTTAACATATCATTTACACTCTGAAGGTCAATAGTGAAGTCTGGTTTAAGGTTAGTCATCCATAAATGGGGAGCATGACCAGAAACCTATTGTGCCTAACTCTACACCATCATCTATCCTCCTCAAGAACTTAGGAGTCATTACTAGAGCTGGCCTCTGTCCAGCAAGAACTTTGCTTTTTAAGTCTAGCAGTGAGCAGGACTGCTTCACACTCTGAGTCAGTAAACATCTTACATTGAAGCCCAAGTAGTCCAAAGACAAAGTAATAAAAGCAGGCCATGAACATATTTAAGGGAAAAAGAAACCAGAAAACTGGAACAGCCTCCAAATGGAGTATGGGAAGTAAAAAAATCCCTAAATAGTTGCAAGAAGGAGTTTGATCAGTACATGAAAGGAATTGTATGACATCTTGGCTGCAAAAGCAAGGGACTGAACTGGATAACCCAGAAGAATCACTCATATCTTCTTACAAGCAGGCAATTCTCTATAGGTATGTTTAAAGGGAGAAAATAAAATTTTAAAAAAATATTATGAAAAGATACCAGAACCCATAGAACATGATCAAAGCAAAATCTAAGATCATCAGCTAACACTTACAATTTCTTAGACTTTCAAAATATATTATTTAAATAAGTTAGCTAAGATTTTTAAAATACATCCTTTATTCCAGTCTAGACAGCATGACATCAACTGCCTGCATCTTATTTCTCACAGGGCCGGGCAAACTGCTTTACTTCAACTCACTCTTTTAGAGAATAGAATCCATAATGTGGTTTAGCATGTGTCTGTATTTCGCCATAATCTAATTTCCTCATTTATTATTTTAAAACAAATCATTAAAAAGATAACCAGTAAGATCTGGGTGTTTATTTTTTCATTCATTACAAAACATATTCTAATCTTTGCCCCCTTTTCTCTGAAGGCATTTTATTCTGAATTTACTTTTATCCTTCTATATAGTTTCTTCTTATTCCAAGAGAAACTTGAATCATGTGTTACCATTTAAAAGTAAGCTTAACACATTCTGCACATGTATGGCTGCAGGTGCAGCTCTGAGACAAAAGGGGCAGAAAAACGTTGTTTGAAAGCCATAAATACTGGGTTAATCAAACAGTGTGTGTAACACTGAGTTAATAAAAAGTCAGTATGGAATATGCTGGGGGCCCATTATGGAGATGCCCAGGAAGGATGTGAGATGGAAGCCTGAAGCTTCCAGCAGGATTGCTGAGCACTGGACTATGTCATTCATGACACAAGGAGGTGAAGTAAACCCCAGGTCACAGGCACTGCTCTACTCAACCAGGGTCATGAGGGACAGGGTATCCGCTTGTGAGGAGTAGGAAAAATGCCCTACTTGACCATATAAATAAAGACTGCAGGTGTGTCCATGGATACTGAATTGAATACAAAGATAACATAAACACATTCTTTCTGTGACTTTTAAATGCTTGCTTTTGCCTCAGATGTTTTTACCATCTTTTTTCCTTTGCATGCAGCCATTTTAACTGCTCGCTCTAAGTACTGTCCCAGGTGGCTTCTTCCTTCCATTGTGTTACCACTCCATGGCTTCCTAGCCCAGTCTCTCTTCTAAATAATTGATAACTCAGAATCTCACCAGGACTTTCAGACCAAGAGCACAGACCCATCGTCAGCCTAAGTCAATTTTGTGCTGCCTTTTCCTACACCCCCCCCACTTTGCCTTGAGGCAGCTGTAGTATTAATATGAGCAGTTAGTCAGATAGATCAAGGATCTGATTGGGATAAATTTTAATTTTTTTGTATTGCCAGTTGCAGCACATTATTCAGAGGAAAGAAGGAGGATTGTGCAGGACTCCCTCTGCAGAGGCAGCTGGAATTTAGACCAACTTAAGCTGATCTTGAAACTATACTTTAAACTGACAGTGTACAGCTCCCTTTCAGCCTGCCATTTTTCCTTCCAACATTAGTTGCGCTTTCTTCCAATCCAGCCTCCAATCTCTGATATTTGTTATGTTCCTTTTATCTCACATTCTGTTAAATCTTATTAACCCCATCCCAGAGCAATGCTTTTCCCTCTTCCATCCTCTCTTAAGTACTTAAGGACTCCTTCACACTTACTTTTTTAAAAGCAAGTACTTTGTTACCCTTTTGTTTGTTTATTTGATTCCATATATTCTACTATCCCTGATTCTGCCTCATATTGCTTACACCTCTAGGCTGCACTTGTAGGTGTCATGCACAAGCAAAATCTGCATGAGAGTGCAAATTTAGAAGTTGCTTTTAAGATTTCATCCTTGAAGATCAAGTATGAGTTTGCCTCTGCAATACATACTGGAAAGATCTCACAGGAGTGAAGGATTTGATATTATCCATATGGCACTGCAGATTTCACCTTCAGACTTGAAAGAATCAAAATCCTCCTCTTCCCAGATTCTTCCATATTGCCAGGCAGGAGAATTCTGCCAATCCCAAATGCTAACACAGGCACCTATCCCCACTCAAAATGCAGTTTTAAAACTAAGCTGGTGACAGCCACATTTACAATTCTTTTCTAGTCTCTACCCCACATTACCACTGAAAGCTAACTATAAAAACAGACCTTCTCCTGGTCTTTTACTTTACTATTACTGCTGCTTAAAATTTTGTCTGTGCACTACAAAACCCAAGGGTGGAGATTGCTGAGATGATGAATTAGTTGTCTGTGGCACAGAAACATAGAATGGTTTGGGTTAGAAGGGACCTTTAAGATCATCTAATTCTAATCTCCCTGTTACGGGCAGGGATGCCTTTTAGTAGATCAGGTTGCTCAAAGCCCCATCCAAGCTGGCTTCCAACACTTCCAAGGATGGGGCACCCACAACTTCTATGCATAACCCGTTCCAGTGCCTCACCAGTGTCTCATCTCTGACACGTAAAGAGCAACCGATGAAGTATCCCCCTGCTTCTAGAATTAATAAAATATTTTTATATTAGGTGAAAATCCAAATACAGACAAAATAATTTCTTGCACGTAGATGAACAACCAGAAACATAAAGCTAAAAGATTGTATTTTTGTATCATATAGAATTAATACATTTAAAATATTCCTATAGTTAACATATGCTTTATTTAGACTTCAGATTTTAGAAAGAACTCTCAATTTATTTCATCCTGTGATGGAATCAAGCAGTGTCGTGTTGCAGAAATCAAATGGAAGTGCCAAGGAATTTTGGTTTAGTTATGCAGACTGCCTGAAACACCAGCCATCTCATACAAGATAAGATTCTCTGAAGTAATAATAATAGATACTTCACACCTTCCCTGTTGTCAGTGTTCTACGAGCCTGTTTGGAGTCTCTCACTTAGGCAAGAAATCCTACTGAAGTCAAGAAATTATTTAACACGAATAGGAATTGCTGAATTTAGCCACAGCTCTGCTATCCCATTTTACAGGTGGGAACAGCATTGCACAAACCTCACATTCAGTGCCACTTTAGGAGATATTTCTAAAACCTGCAATGAGAACTCCTGAGACACGGACCATGCTCTGTAAGGGTTAAGTGAAAGCTAAGACTTAACTTTGAATTTCCATACTTTTATAGCCTAAGTCATTCCCCATTCAAACTATAAGACAAAATGTATAAAGCTTTTTAAAAGGCACCCAAATAAAACAGAATACACTTCTCCACTGATATCACAACAGGAGAAGGAACCATTCACGTTCATATTTAAATAGAAGTATTTACATTTACTAAGTTCTACCTTTCTGTTCCTGTTACAGCCTCAGTTGAGTTATACAAATTTGAAACCTGATCTACTATGAGGTTCCCTGGAAGGTAGCCATCACAGGGTTTGGAACCACATGATCTTTAACAGCCTTTTCCACCCCAAGTCATTCTATGGTTCTGTGATTCTATGAAATTTCATTAAGTTTCTGCACTGCTGATAAACACTCGGATTTTGTCCGGCAAGGAAGTCCAAAGAAGCTTGGAAGTACATCAAGTACATCATGGCCAGGTACTTGTCTTCTCCTTCAGAAAGACAGGCTTTTTTGCTTATCCTGAGAGGTTTTCTAAGCCCACATCAGGACCCTATTTCCTTCCCAGTTCATGTGCCCTGTCTTTCACCACGTTGTCTTTGAATACTGGTGTACTCAAGATTACTGAGGCAGCCATCATGACCTAAAAGATATTGCCTGAAACTGCTGAGGTTGCCTTGTAGATGTTTTATACTGAATTCATCAGGTGGAAGAACAGCAATGGTATGACTAGTAAGAGAATCATACAGTCATGGTGCTTTATTCTACTAGAGCTCAAAGAACTCTACCACTTTGATTTGCATAAAATTTCCAAATTTCGATTGCAGATTAAAAAATCTTTATGGGAGCTCCAGATGCCTTATTATAAAAGATACTGTTGTATACAAAGTGCCAGTACATTTGAAACAGACCATGCCACTATATATGTGTGCTGGTTTTAACTGGGACAGAACTGATTTTCTTCACAGGAGCCAGTATGGGGCTGGGGTTTGGATTTTTCCTGGAAACAGCGGTGAAAACAGGGATATTTTTGTTACTGCTGATCAGTGCTCGCACAGTGTCCAGGCCTTTTCTGCTTCTCACCCCACCCCACCAGAGAGAAGGCTGGGGGTTCACAAGAAGCTGGGAGGGGACACAGCAAAGACAGCTGACCCCAGCTGGTTCAAGAGATATTCCTTAGCATATGGCATCGTGTGCAGCATATAGAGCTGGGGGAAGAAGGAAGGAGAGGGATATTCAGAACGACGGTGTTTGTCTTCCCAAGTTACTGTTAGAGCAGACAGAGCCAGGCATTCCTGGGGATGACTGAACACCTGCGTGCCCACAGCAAGTGATGTAAGAATTCCTCATTTTGCTTTTTGTGTACATATGGCTTTTGCTTTACCTGTTAAACTGTCTTTGTCTCAACGCATGAGCTTTTTCTTTTGCTCTTTGGATTCTCTGCCCCATCCTGCTTGTGTGACAGTGAGCAAGTCGCTCAGTTGTCAGCGGGGGTGAAACCACAACATGTCACTTATATTAATGAAATTTCAAGTTAACTGTTAGTTCTAAGTTCTCATCAGACTTCTGTGGTTGGTCCTAAAACTTGCTACAAAACTAACTATTTTTTAAATGCATACAAAAGAGCCTGTCAAAAATTATTAATAACAAATCCTTCTGCAACTATTTTTTAAGTAAATCAAAAGCCAAATTGTAATCAAGAAAGGTATAGTCCTGAGCCATACACACCTCAAAAGACCAAATGAATGAACAAAATATTTTATCTGTAATTTACAGAAGACAAGCATTTTGCTTCCTTGGATTACGTGTCCACAGCATCTAAATATATCTAAAGCATAGATGATGAAGTCAGATGTTGCAAGATCCATAATCAAAATTATTTGATTCATACTCCTTGTTAAAAGCCTTGCCCACTAGCAGAAATCAATAGTACATTATGTATATCGCCCCATAAACAAAATTTAAGTTTTGCTACTGATACAATGGCAGTGCTGGAACAGGTACCCACCTACCAGCATGGAGCTGCAGCAGTGGACTGTGGAGGAGAAACTGCCTCACCCCACTTTAACCTGTAATTACTTGGGCTGCACCTTGCAGATTCTTTGGTACATAAGTGATCACTGGAACTTACAGTAAAACTCATTTCAAAAAATGCATTCCCTCTGAATTATGTTTAAAAATGTGCCTCTTCTCACGAGACATGAAATCTCATATTTATATCAAGCAAATTCTCAATGTTTTAGCTCCAATGCCACAGCTCTTCTTGCATTTGGTTGGAATTGGTGGAGCAGTTACACTGTTGTCCAAAGTTAACAATAATATTCTTTTCCCTTTCCTACAAACACCTTCTGCCCACAAAACAACCTCCAGCCTTCGCTGGCAAGTAGGATATAATAGCTGGATGCAAACCCAGGGAAAACTGGAGTAAATAAAAACAGTCCAAAGAAGAAACGTTGCAGTTGGAGACCCCTCTCCAGAATTACTTTCCACTTGACCTCCTACAAACAGTTGTCATCAGAGAGCTGTGCTAGCACCAGCAGACTGTAATTAAGCCTTCCCTATCTAATAAAGGGAAAACCAAGCAGACTGATGAATGCAAGCCACAAGACAGAGCAGTTTAATACTCTTAAGGGTGAGGGAGCGCTTTGCTCTCTTAGCCCTGAACAACTCAGCCACTGCAGCACCAGATCATCAGCAGCTTTCCAGAGAGCCACCCTCTTCCTTCTCCTGCCATGCCTGAGCACTTGTTACCTCTGGCACTCATCCACATGCACCAAGAATGGGAAGGGAACTGCTTGTAGATCTGTTCAGCAGCTCGCTCTTCAGAGTAACACGTTTCCCAGGAGGAAAATACTAATTTTCTTCTATGTGTAAGCGAGTACAGCAGAAGAAAAATGCCTATTTTATTATAAAAACTGTATTTCCAGCAGACAAAATGCAAATAAATAGTCATTTTTGCATAAGGTAACACCATTCATCTAAACATCTTAAAATTACAAATATACACTTGGATGGAAACACATACACATATAGTACCATTTTAAACTAGTAAAAAAAGAGGTATCTAAAGAGAAAACGATATTAATGTTTTCAGATGCTACTGATTTTTAATGTATATTGTGATTGCATTCTGTGTGGATACAGATAAAACCACCGCACCCAATCCCAAATTACCAGGCAGCCCTGTGATAGTTTTCATTTACTTTGTTGAAAATCTAAGAAAATCCATGGTCAATATAGTTCCCTCAAATGAAACAGCAACTTTGCCCTGCAACAAAATGTCACTGAACCTGATGGGTAGTTGTAATTTAGGACAAGACAAAATATATGCGTTCTTCTTTTGTGGAACCACCACATCCACAGAATAAAAACTCCTTTGACTAAGCATTTTAGACTGACATTGCAGAATAGCAAGGTGCAATAATACAAGAAAATAATTTCAGTTGGTTAGCAGTAGAGAGAAATCACACCTTACTTTCATAGCAATTAGGTCCACGAAGTCATAGTGACTTCTGAACACTCCATTACTTTGTTTATAGCAGTTCACAGCTTTAAAAGGCTTGTTTCAAAAACAAAACAAACCAACTAAAAAGGCTTTAGACGCTAATAAATCCAAGGTTTGATGTCATATCCAAGTCTCAAAATATAAATTAAAGAGATGTTTAATCTAGGTTAGCACATTACAGAATAAACTAAGTGTTAGTGTGCTGTCACTCATGGCAATGGGAACAACCCCCAGATCAAACTCAACATTACCCTTACTTCAACACTTTCATATCCAGCTGAAAGCACTCCTGTCTTTCAGTTGTCATAAAAAAACCCCAAACACATGACTTGCTCTTTTTGTGTACAAACATTCCATCTTTTTTTTTTCACCAACAGCTAAACAACCAACTTAAGGTTCTTATGTGTAGATTTGTGAAGTGAGCATTGCCTTTCCAGAAACAGTTAAAGGACACTGGGAGAATTCTCTTCAAAATCTCATGAGAAAAACAATGTCAAGAGTTTTCCATTTCCTGACATATTTTAGTGTTGCTGTGGTAAAAGACAATATCTACCTGTAAACATACAATATGCACCCAAAGTAAAATTTAAACAAAATGAGCTCTGCTGTCAATAATATTCTTTCGAATTATCCTTAATCCTGGCATGTTGAGATAAAAAATCATGAAGAGTGATGATCACAAGTAACTCCTGGTGACTTCAGTAGGAGTAGTGGATATTTCAGCCTTCTGTGGATTAAAACGAGGCGGCATGATTTTTATCTACAGAGCAAGAGCTGTTCTGTGCTACATGTGATTTTAACAGCAAACTCTATCAAATCAGAAAAATTGTATCACATCACAGTGCTTACCAAGAAAATATGTTTAGCCAGCAGTCAGGGTTCAGCAGAACAGCAGCTGACAAGCTAACATGCATCACCCATATTTATTTATCTAAACTGCCAGTGCACTGTGCTCGTTTTCCATCCCTTTTTTTTTATCCTGCATCCCTTCAAGAATGATGTACACAGCACATCAGGTGTCTCTCCCCTCACAGCTATCAAGCATTAGGAATGTCACATCTCACTCAAAGCATGCTTCCCACTTTCTCAATCAGCCAGCCACAGCAGAAAAAAAAATTCCAAGGCAAACTTGTGTAAAATATTTTAATTTAGGCTAAGAAGAAATGATGAAATGACCCTTGATAGCACAAGACTACTTCCATGATTGCTCATTTTTGCTGAGTGTTATCTATGCAGCATGTGGAAAGACAGGATATTTTGGAATTGCATTACCTAGACAGGAAACATTAATGTTCCTGTATCCATGAAAGCCTCCAAATACGGATTACAACAACCATTTTAGCTCATTTGTAAACTTTTAGATACAAAAATGATTCAACCTGTTAGAAAACCATGGATACAAAGTGCTCTTTCATGTTCTTTGTATTAACTAAATTTTATAAGTAAATTCAAGTCTCACAGCCAGACAAGTGTAATACTTTTGAGCTAATATTTGAAACTGTGTACCATTGTGAACCCAGTTTTCCTACAAGTTCTTAAGCAAAATCACCACTTGTTTTGAAACAAACAAGGGAGATGTGAAAAATCCATGAAAAAAAAGAGCTAGAGGCTGTTATTTTGCTTCATATTAAGTGACACTTGGCAAATGGCACCCTGCAAGTTATGCCTTAACACCTTGTTAAAATGCAACTAAAATCTATATTACTCCGCTTCACACACATAGGTAAAATACATAATTGAAGGCACACTAAAACACTTGGGGGAATTCCATGAAACATATAAATTACTTGATTGCCTCTGAATAATAAATCGTTCCCCAGCAGATTTATGATAGACTGTTTTACCATAAAAACACATTTCTGCCATCAATAGGCACAGTTTTCTGAAGAGCGAAAAACCGCCTAAAACAACTTTGGAATTGGGAAGTAAGCCGGACTCCTTTGCTTCTGCTGGCTGGCCAAACTGAGAATGTTTCATGGCTCTTTTTCTCACTGAACACTAATATGTAACAGCAAATGATCCATTTACTCTGATCACAGCTCTATTTTCCCCACTCATCTCTGGAATAACACTGTCTCGGGCTGCTGGAGGAATAGAAATGCTATCCCTTCACATTAGCTGTAAAGTTTCCCTTTCCTGCACTCCTCTGCTGAGAAGCCAGGAGAGGAATGGGAGCCATCACCTTGAAGGTGCCAGTAGTGATCTATGGAAAGACGTTCTGGAGCACTGGGGACTGAACTCTGTGGAGAGCTCTGTAGCTTTCCTGCATCCCTGACTGGTTTCTCCCTCAGCAGCCTCTGCTGTGCTCCTTGCTCGAAGTACAGGGACTGTTTGGAAGCTCTAACACTCATCATCCCAGGAACACGAAATACAAATGCACTTTGCACATGCACATACGCACACACATGCTCACTCCCTCTCAAGACACACGTGCACACACACAGAGCTCCCCTGGCACTACATGCAATTCATTCCAAGTCCCCTGAGTATTGCTTAAAAACAGAAACCAAGCATACACACAGGAAAAAAACACCAAAAAAAACCAAACCAAAACAACAAACCAAAAAAAAAAAAAAAAAACCAACCAACACACAAATCCAAACCANNNNCCCCCACAACCAAAAACCCACCAACAACACACCAAAAAAAAAAAAAAAAAAAAAAAAAAAAAAAAGACACAGAAAGGAGGAGGGAATGAGGAAGGGAGTGGGGGGTAGGACGAAGGGAAAAAGAGAAGCTTGTTTTTTTTTTCCTGCTGTTGCTGTGGCTCCCAAGCATGCAGCGCTAAGGAAGAGTAGTTCCCCACTTTCATCAGCTAGCTACATCCTTGGGATAAAAGGGAGCAGTCCGGAATGATGCTGAGGCTGCAGAAAGCAAAATAAGGCTTTGCCTGACTCCCCATGAAATTCTCTCCTCCACATCCCCTCCTCCCTAAAACCTGCCCTAAATGGGGAGGGGGGGGGGGGGAAACCAAAAAAACAAAACCAAAACAAAA
>VXBI01000179.1:1735-54714 GCA_013397375.1 Toxostoma redivivum | reverse complement strand
CGGCGGGGCTGCAGCTCTCAAGTGCCCGTGCGGGACCCGGGCTCGCCCTCCGCGCCGCCGTGCCCCGCTCCTGCGGCCGCAAGTGCCACGGCAGCCGCCGGGGAAAGGGAGCTCGGGGCTGGGACGCGAAAGTTGGGCATGCTGGAAGGCGTTTGGACACCTGAGCGCTGCTTATCAACCGCGCATCAGCGTCGCTCGGTGCCCGTGGGGACAGCATCAGTGACAAGCCGGGAGGCTGAGGACTGCACTTATTCGTATCAAAAGTAGTAAAACCGCGTTCTGCCCTGCCTTTAACGCACAAGCGGGGCTCACGGAGAGCGGCGCCAGCAGATGATGTTCCTTCCTGGGCCAAATGGAAGCCACTCGCAGTATTTTGTGGATGAGGACCATCGGTGGGTCACATTTATCTCAAACAGCTGACAAAATCCAGCAAACATTTACACGTTACTGAAGGAAGCTTTTGACACCCTCAGGAATACTTTGCAACTAAAAATAAGCCCTGTTAAAGTTGCTTTTAAGCAGATGAACACAGAAACTTTGGACACCTTTTTACATTTTCACTGCTTAGACTGAAAGAAGTAAAAGAGAACAAAAAAGAAAAAAGTGGAGAATTTAAGAGCACAGAAATGAATGAGCTTTAAAAAGTACTTTATTTCTATCTACAATGCTATTAGCAACTGCAAGTAAATATGTCCGCTTATGACTTGTGATTTTGAATTGGCATTGTCCCATAAATGATGAGAGCAAATGCAGACCAAGCTGTTGGATCCACAACCTGCAACTGATATGCAAGCTGTGCTTCAGCAGCACTGTTACACTGAGATAAGCATATATAGTAAATAATAGAAGGATATGCTCCAGTGTGCAAACTCTGTAAGTGTACATACTTACTCCATTAGTACGTATAGTAAATAGATGCATTAAATAGTAAAAAGGTATGTTCCAGGTAAACTGATGCTAAGAAAGACTCTTACTCACACTAGTGTTGGCTGTTGATAGATAGCTGGCAATAGATAAAGGTATGTGGAATGAGTGTTTGGAAATACAGGGGTATGAAATGGTTGCTCCCAAGCACTGTCCTAGGTACCCGCAGAGAGGATGTTATGTGAACCAGCTGCCCCTGGGAGGTCTGCAGGCAGCCTTGATGAGCAGATCATGGTGGCCAAAGGCTCGGGTACCAAACCATCAGTGTAGCAGGCCAAGGGATGTGGAGTGCCTAGTTTTATTTGCCACTCAGTGTGGCTCTGGAGCACTCCCACAGGGGCTCTCAGGGATACACTAGTAACCTCTGTGCTCTGGCTTACCATTCACTATCAGCTGAAATAGAGGAGGAGGTAAGATATTTTGAACCCAAGTCTTGGTTAGAACCAGAACATCCTTGCTAAATTAAACAGGAAAAATACATCCTCAGAATGAAACAAAAATTTCATTATTTTATATTTTATCCCTCTTTTTTTCTCTCCAGATAAAAGGTGCTTGCTCTGGGTTTACAGGAAGGAGGAACTGAAAGAAAATGAACTTTCCAAATCTCTCATATGAAGTAGAAATAAAATAAGAGCTTGTAGTTCCCTAAGTGAGCTTCTCGCAGGAATCAGAGGAAGATCCTCTTCTGTCTTGTTGCAGGTTCAATTTCTTCCCATTTCTTCTCCGGTTTCTTCTTGAACCAAATTTTTCAGCAGTATAAACGATGAACCCAAGGGTTTTCAGGGTTTGGATTATGTCTACCTTTTTAAAAATACCAAATATATACAAAATTATTCACAGCCACACTAAGGGAAATAAAGACATTGGAAGTAAACTTTATGCTACTTTGGGCCTTGATTTCTGCAATAACTAAGTTGGGGAAACATACATTAAAGTGAGGGTAATGTTTTATACATTATGCTAGTAAATATTTTCTTTAATTTCAGTTCATTTTCAAGAAACTGCATCTCAGTTAGCATGTATTTACATGAACTCTCATTGGTTTTTAATATTTATGAATCATCTTGCACTGTTACAAAAGCATCAGTTTACTGTAAACCACAGGTCCATTCAGTATGCAGTGCGAGGCTCTGACCATTTCCAGTTCCCTTAGCTGCTCTATGCCCAGCAACATCAGGTGTAGTACTTACTGTCAATAATAGCTCTGTGTCCCTATTGACTTTCCCAAATTTGCACAGAGCTATTATTTTTTATTCCAATTAAAAACAAAACCAAAAACATAACAAAACCAAAAACCCCTTTTGATGAATGACTTTATAGTTGAATGATGAAAAGCACACACACTGGTGGTGTTCAGGAACACTCAAATACAAAATGTTCAAATGCCAGCATATCTTTGCAAAATGTACATTTCAGTTTCCATGTCACAGGATCTACATATTTAATGTCTGATTTGCAAGCATAACTTGGCACTCAAGTCTTTTGAATGCTGGGAAACAGTTTTACAGCTTAAATATATATTTAAGTGGATGAAAATGATGACAAGGGTTAAAATCAGGAATTTTTTATTGTCTATAGAGCTCCTGTAGAAGTTCTTTTTTCCAGAAGAGAATATATCTGCATTAGATATAATTGTCTAAATTGCTCAAATAACCCAAAGGTAGTCAGAAAGGTTATTGAGAGAACAAGACAGAACATCTAAACTGTCACAAACAAAATCCATCCTCGTAAGTCATTATATTGCTTCAGGGTGTCACTGTTGCTGCAAACAGTTAATGCCAGGCAGCTTTCCCCTGGTTTTCATTCATGCTGTCCAGAGGCAGACAGACTTTCTGTTTTGTTCATTATGAAACACACAAATCTTGTGTGCTGACAGAGCAGCAAATTAGAGAGATAAAAACTTCAGTTTGGATACTGTATTTGATGTCCTTGTAGTGCTGAGAGGTATGAACCAGGCCACCACGACCCCTTGTCAGTTGGTAGTATCCATTAGGCAAAATTTTATCTTCTGCACAGTAGACCCAGCCACAAAGCACCTTGCTTCCATTCAACCTGTTGTAGATGCCTGCAGATCTCCACTGTTGTTAGTACTGTTCCCTCAAAGCTGTGCTGTAGCCAATATGAAGTGCAGTCTCACCTTGACTACTGTGTGTGATTCTGGGCTCCGCCTTTTAAGATGGATGTAAAGGTCCTGGAATGCATCCAGAGGAGGGCAACAAAGCTGGTGAAGGAGGTGGAACACATGTTCTGTAAGGAGCAGCTGAGGATTTCAGGTTTGTTTAGTTTGGAGAAAAGAAGGCTGAAGGGAAACCTCTTTGGTCTCTACAGCTTCCTCAGGAAGGGACATAGGGAGGGAGGTGCTCAGCTCTTCTCCTGGATACCCAGTGGCAGGACACATGGGAATAGTTCAAAACTGTCTCAAGGGAGTTTTAGACTGGAAAATAGGAATAATTTCTTTACTGAGAGAGTGGTCAAACACTGAAACAGGCTTCCAGTAGGGGTGGGNCTCTCCTCTCCTCATAAAAAAATTCTTTCTAAATCACCAAGCATCAATTGAATGGTGCATGTTAGTGATATGTCTGAAAGAGGCATGATGCCAGTCTTTCTGTCCTTGCTATTGGTATGTGCAGATGCTTGTTTTATCAGTGTAAGTTAGAAAGTGAATTTCAGGCCAATAAGTAGACTTTAAAAATAATATTATCGCATGTAAATTTTAATATATACATATTTATGGTTTCAATCAGTTTGGGATTCTCTGACTGTCCCTGACGTCTAGGCTTTTGTCTGCTTCACCTAAATATGGTAAGGTCTGTCAATCATGGCTGGGTGTGATAACCACTTCATAGATTATGTTAATGGCCATTCATGGGAACTTTTCACAGAGCATGTAAAAACCTTCATTTAATGTACACTCTCAAATTTAGTGTAGATGTGCAAGCAGTAGTACTTGAAATGACTGGGAAGTCCCCAGAGATCACAGATATGCCAATTACTTTAGACTATGCCCTTTAAGAAATCACCTCCCTGTTAATTATTTTTTGTAAGGAGCGTAGCCTTGAGACTTTATTCTCTTGTACAACACAATGGAAGCATGGGTTCCTTGTGTTTCAATAGTAAGATTTACTGCATTTGTAAAAGAAGGTATTTCACAAGCAAGCAATGTTAGAATTCTAAAAATGGGACCAGGAAGTAAAAAATAAAACATGCTTTTGAAGTGGGAAAAAAAAAAGGAAACAACACTGAAGTGAAACTAGTCTAGTCTAGTCTTCAGACTAGATCATCAACATGAATAGACTTACAATTTTATAGCTATCGATTGTTTTGTTAAAATTTTTAGGCACTTTGCTAATTATCATCAAAGACTTCTTTTAAAATGCTATTATTCTAGCCTACATGTCTTCAAAATGATAAACATTCCTAATACTGTGTAGTGTTGAGTGAGTTGTTTGCTATTTGATTGCAGTTTGATTGAAGTGACAGCAATTTTAAATATCTAACTACATGCATTGTCATATTTTTGCTCTAAAATTATTAGCATTGTGATGGATCTGGATACAAATTTACATAATTTGAATTAACATAAACCAAGCTAATAATGTGCACTTGTGAGCAAATCTTTTGTTCCAGACTGAGGCAGAGAAGTTGAGCTGGAACTCGAGCAGACACATGATGGGGTTATGGAGGGAAATCCTTTCTCCTTCAGCAGAGAAGGAGTTGTTATCTTAAGTTCCCGATTAATATGAAAGCTTCTACCCTCTATCAGAGAAAATGCCTCTTGTGATCACTGGTACGGAGTTACAGCTGTATTTGTCTGCTTCCTGTCAAAACTGCTTAAACTATTAAGGATTACTTGTGGTACTTTGGCTTGTATGGGGTTTTGTGCAGAGTTGTCATACCTAAACTTTGAATATTCATTTATACTGCTGTCCTGCCAGTCCTTTCTAGGACAAATTGGTAAATATGTGTCTCTAGATGATGGTGATGAGCACCTCCAACCCCTATATGTCCAGCAATTAATTGCTTTTTGTTACTGAGTCTATTTCTTGCATCCTTCCAAGGATGTTGCACAGACCAAGACTGTTGGATTTTTGTGAAAGTTGCATTACTCCCATTCACTTTTACGTTTCCACAGGTATGTCACAAACTTACCAGAAGCGATGCAAAGGGATTTGTCTCCCACCACCAAACATACTTCTTCCAGAAAACAGCCAGTTCTCAAAATTGCATTCCATTTCAATGATTTCTGAAATTACTGTTGCATTTTAGAAAGTGAGTAATAGAAGCAAGAATGGCTTGGTTTAAGGTCATCCACTTCCAACATTCCTGCCATGGGCAGGAACAACTTTCACTGGACCAGGTAGCTCAGAGCCCCATCCCACCTGGCCTTGCTAGCACCCTGTCCTTCTAACAGTTGCATGCCATCCCAGAACTTGCCAGGGACCAGCCTTGTGTAGTTCCTCTCTCCTATCACATCTAGTTTAAAGCTCTGCCCCAATAGCTGTGGAACAAAGACTCTGCTCCCTCACTGAGAAAGGTGAGTTCTGATGCCAGCATGCCCAGTGCTGAGTAGGGCATTCCATTGTCAAAACCCACATTATTTTGGTGGTGGCAACAGCTGTGGAGCCATGTGTTAATAGACTCTGTCCATCTGTTGCTTCCAATGTCACTGCCTTCAACTGGAAGTAGAGAGGAGAAAATACAACAACAGTCCCAAGGCCCTGAAGTCCTTTTTGATCATTCTTGAAGTATGTGTTGCCACTTCATCATCCTCTACGTGGCAGAGCAGTAACGGGTTTTAGTCTGAGGGCTGCACCAGGCTAGGAAGCTTCCTGGTGATGTTCTTAATCCCAGTCCCAGGGAGGCAGCAGACCTCCCTGTGTGTTTGGCCTGGTCAGCATATTCCCTCCATTCTCCTTAGAATAGAATTGCCTACAACTATTACCCACCTTTTCTTACTTTTGGAAGGGGTTGTAATGAGGTAGCTTAACCTTTCTGGTTGTGGTGACTTCTGTGGTGTAACTGGACCTTTGTCCTCTTCGTCCTTTGGTTGGCCTTCCATGCACAAAGCCTCATGGATTTTGTGCCGAGGCATCTGGGGAGTGATGTGGGTGAAGGGGGATTTCACTTGCCACCCAGAGTGGACATGGACTACCCTCCATGCACTTCTTTCTTTACAGCTTCTACCTTCTCCTTGCTGGGAGATTAATAAAGGGTCATCTTGATCTTGAATTATTTCCGAGTTCTGCTTCTGTCTTGGTGCGGCCAGAGCTTGATTACACCAGTCTATCTCCCTTTTTGATTCTCTAAGAGTCCTTAACCTTCCCACCTCATACTGTAACTTATACCAGGCTGAACAAATTGTCCACCTGGTCACATTTGACACAACAGCTATCTCTGCTACAGTCCAGTCAAAGCTCAGGTATTCCTTATATCCTGAAACCCTGAACGGCTCATGGTTTTCTGGGGTCTGTGCCTGGGTTAACATCCTTTTTGGCAAGTATAAATGACTTGTCTCCCCTTCAAGTGATCATCATACCTGAGCTCTCTTGGCAAGGCCAATGGCCACCACCTAAACTGGCTGCTTAAGCTGCATTGCCCCAGTGCCCCTCCTGCTTGCCCTGCCTGGCAAAGTGCTTTGCCATGCCCTAGATAATGCACCCTGTTTGCCCATGAGCATGGGAGCATGCTGCTGATTCTGGCACCTGGCACCATACACAAGGCTGACCTCTACAAACTCCTTCCGATGGATCAGAATGATACTAGCTCTTCCCCCACACTATTAGCTTATTTATTAAACTTTGGTAGGCTATCTGTTCAGACTTATTGGTATTTCTTATCTGACCAAGAAGATTACTGACAGGTTCATTCATTTTAAAAGGAGACGAGCATGGATTTCTCATTTGGCTGTCAGTCCATGTTCTTCATTTGTCAGAAGAAAAGTCAAAGCTTTCTCTTCATTTGTCAAATCTGTCTTTCCATCATATACAGTGAATCAGAGATTACAACTCATCTCAAGTATTTATAGCAAATATGTTGTGAACAGTAAGAATGAGATTGCTTGACTTCACAGTGCATGTACATAGCTCCCAGCATGTGCTACAGGACACCATTGGGAAGATCAAGCCAATAAAATAGAATAGCTACATATATAAAAGTCCTGCTCTGCTCACAGCTACACAAGCTTTGTCTGTTTGGTCTTCTTTTCTTTGACTCTGATGCTTGTGACAGAAAGAGATGAAGTTTCCCTCTTCTGTCATTGTACATATAAAAAAGTGTCGGCAGGGTTCTCTTAAGGAAGCAGCTGAATTCTTTTAAATTCCAGTGAGCTTTTCAAATTTTTGCGTTCCAAGAATATTAATCACTCAGAATCACAGAATCAATCATAACATAGCTGTTGTTCAAAGAGGCCTCTGGAGATCACCTAGTCCAACCTCTGCAGGTTCACCTAGAGCTGGTTACACAGGATTGCTTCCAGGTTTTGAGTATCTCTAGAAAATGAGACTTCACAACTTCTCTGGGCAGCCTGTTCCAGTGCTCTGTCACCATCAGGGTAGTTTTTTTTCATACTCAGATGGAATACCCTGTATTTAAGTTTGTGGCAATTGCCCTTTGTGGCCATTGTCCTGTCATTGAGCATCAATGAAAGGAAGTCTGGCCCTCTCCTCTCGACACCTGTCCTTAAGATATTTGTGTGTATTGACAAGATCACTTCTCAGTCATCTCTTCAGATTAAGCCCAGGTCCTCAGCTTTTCCTCCTCATCAAAGAGATTCTCTAGTCCCGTAATCTTCTCCATAGCCCTACTCTGGATCTCATCTCACAACAGCCAAGTCAGTTGAACAAAGCAAGACTAGAATTCATTGTCAGGTTAAAGCAGAAATCCATATCATCAGAGAAGTTTGTGTGAAATCAATCTGCAAGTCAGGGACAAGATCAAGTCCAGTGATTTCTGGGCATGTCCATGATGACAGAGGAGATCTGAGATGAAACTGGAAATTCAGACTACAAATCAAAAATATACCTGGCCAGGAATGAATGTGGCTGAGCCCAAGACAAGCACTCCCAAAGCAGAGCCAAGAAAGAGATTAAGAGCTTTAAAAAGCCCATGTGTCCATGGGCAGTTGTATGAGTCAAGGCCCCTGATAAAGCTGCTTAGTGCCAATAAGGCTCATTAATGCATTCATAGCCAAGAGCTGCTGGTGAAGTGGTGGTGAAAGGAACAAGAGAATTATCTCTGCTCACTTCTTTGTATGTTTTTTTGCTGACAGGAGGGGCCACAGAAAAAGAGAGGAGATGCAAAGGTGTATAGCAGTAAGCCAGTTTAGAAGTAAGAATAAGAGGAGGATGGAGGGGATGGGTGATTACAAACAAGAGAAAAAGAAAACAAAGCCAACCTGTGTGAGAACTGGAAAGAGAAAAGAAAGGATGGAACAAAAGAGTAAGGAGGAAAATTGTGGTTTCCCATAAGCATAATGCAGTCAGAGTAATAACACTTGCATGGAAGTAAGGGGAAAAGCTTGAGTGTGTGTGTTTATTCTACCTATTTTAATGGCAGCTGGAGCTTTGCGCTTATGACTGCCAAAAAGGGAAAACATCTTACTAAGTGATTATATTTAATATCTTTGTTCTCTCTTTCAAGTTGCCTTCGTTTTCATTGTTATATCTTACTCTGCTCTGATGAAAGTATCTCTACTTGCCATGGGTGTCTGTCAGATTTCCTACGAAGATGTCTATTTTACCCTTTCTGTTTCCCAGCTTCTGTCTGTGCCCTGACCTGTGCCATGAATTTCCTATCACCTAAGTAGTGTCAGGTCCATGACCACATTTTGCTCTCTTTCCTGGACTATGTATTTGGTTCACTGTTTACTTTATTAGGAAGGGACTACTGGCTTACAGTGAATCAGAATTTCAATTTGCAGCAATGTCAGTGTGGTTTTACACCAGGAAAGCTTAGATCAGATCATCATTAGTTGTGTCTAGCGTTTTTTCAACCCATGTCAAGAATGCCTCTTTCACCTTAATGATACCACTTCCAATTTCATATATCTTCAGCCCTTCCCTTATAATTTCTTCTGATATTTCTCTGTCAATTCAGATTTTCTTGCTGTCATTTTCCTATTGTTTCCTAATCACAGATTTAGGCACAGCTCTCATCGTCCTTGTCAGCCTTGGACTGATGAGCAATTTCACAAAATGAGAATCAAATGCAATATAATTTTATACTTTCACATTCAGAAGTATATTTTAAGATAAATGTAAATTCCTATTACTTTGTGGTGTTAAAATATCCAACAGCCCTTTAATGTTTCACAGGTTTACCTTTTTCATGTTTCATGGCCTAAATTCAATTAATAAACAGAATATAGGGAAAAAATAGAAAACGTATCAAGTCTTTTACAACAGCCCTAGCTCTGATTCTTTTTGCATTGGATTTCACATCCTGCTTTCAAAATAACTGAACCACACCATGAATGAAAATGTTACTTACCAGGACAAGTGAAGTGAAAACACAAAAGAGAATAAAAAATATTTCAATGGAACATACATATTACTTAATGGTTGCATAGTTATGTCTTGGACAATAACTTCTGACTGTATTTGGATAGAGAGCTATCTGTGAATTAATCAGAGTCAATTCAACTGTATTAAGTGTAGTTTATCCTTATGCATATAAATCTGACCTATCATCCAATTTACTCTCACTTTTATATTTAAATTCATGCATGATCTGACACATTTGATAATCTCAGTTACCACGATTAATTTCTCTTTACAGAAAATAATGCATGAAGCATCAGACTTATGGAGCTGACCTAAATAGTTTAAATCAAGTCTAATGTAAAGGTTGTCAGGAAAAAATGTGCCTTTTTATTTTTAAACTGCCATGTAGAAGGTGTGTTACTATTTCTGGTATGTGATAATAAGATCAGATGTAGTCCTTTAGTATGGAAACGGGTGGCCCATACTCAAGTTACTTTAATTTTAATAAGAGGAAATTATATTTATTATTTGAAATTGTTAAATATTGAGTGTTGAACAGGGAATTTGCCAAATTAATTGAATTAGTGCATGTATTCATTTGTATTATTTGATTATGTCAGCTAGGAAGAAGCAGACTCCTTCTGTGAATAATTTGATTCTTCTGTATTTTTGCTTCAACCAACAACAGAAATAGTTTATGTTTCCCATCTGGCATATCAAATTCCATCAATATTTCAGTAATCTTTTCGTCCTGAGCCCCATTTTACAAGAACCTTTATTCATCAATCTGACTTTCTTCAGAAGGTGTTTTACTGGCACTCAGTACCAACTTTTTGGTGACACCTGAGCACAAACATGCCTCAGGCAGATGAATCAGAAGTCCAGTGTCCCTTGAGACAGGGACTGTCCTGGATCATTTAGGAGTGCTTTCAAGAGTCTCACTTGCACTAATAGTCTTCTAAACATTCCCAGACTTATTTGACCCTGGCCCTGAGCCTGGGGCATCTCCAGTTCAGGGTGCCAGGGCATGGGGTAGGAGCTGCAGCCACCAGCAGCAGTGGTGAATGCTCCTACTTTGCTTCAGGCAAGATCAGCTGGGGTAGTGTAAACAATTTACATACATTTTCTCTTGGATGAGGTAGAGCCAGTGAACTTTTCCACCTGCAGGTTACTGGCTGTAGCAACTTCTGACAGGAAAGCATTGCCTCACAATGAGGGTTCGTGAGGGGCAGATCCCTCCTTTTCTGCCAAAAACTGTCTAAAGTTTAAGTTTGGTAGTGAGCAAGTGAATTCACGTTGGTGTGGTGCAGCTGTGCCAACTTCTGGATAGCATGGAATGGCTCCTAGTTACCTTAAATTGTACTAGGTTTATTGAATCTGCCTTGTGGGATTTTGACATCCAGATTCAGAGGTGATAAGAAGTAGAAAGCTCAACAGAGTCTCAAATTTACTGCAGATAAAGATAAATCATAATCAGCATTTAATCTGCCAAATTTGATAACACTTTGAAAATGGAATCGCCATCCTAGCTTGCCTTTAGTCCTTTCTCAAAAAGTACTAGAGGTATTCTTTTGCCTTGCTCTGTCTGGGGTAATAAAAAAGAAATGTTAGCTATCTCCTTTCTTTGGGAAAATCAATGGTGGCAGAATATCAAAAGCTTCTGAGAACATGCAACATCTCAGACTTGAATTGCAGTGTGACAATTTCTTATGTGGAAAATCCCTTTTTTAATTTTCTGACTATATACATGAAAACTATTACAGGAAGTGGGGGAGAAGGGGGGGAAGCCATGAGGAAGCAATAGAGACAAATGGATTTGAAGGTTTTCTTAAGACACATTTTCCTGTGAAGTTTCCATGCCTTTCTCATAGGAAATATATTAGTGGTATCAATGGAGAGAGTAGTATTTGAAGTGAAGCTGTTTAACTACTTTTAAAAACACCACCAAACAGCATAGAGATCAATTCAGAATAGTTTCAGGAGGAAAAAAAGGGAGTAAAAATGCAGGAGCTCTACTACTACAGAGTTTGTAGGGACTCTTAGAAGTTTCTGGTATTAATTGGTCAAATATTGTTGTTTTATGCCAAAACTCATAATATAATGAGCTGATTTGTTGTTTGCATGTGGTAGGAAACACTTCTTTGTTAAAATCCTTGGCTCAGGATAGACAGTACAATGTGTCAGAGATAAATGAGGATTTTTAAAAGTGCTCACCAGCAGTAGAAGGCAGATAGACAGGTGCAGGCTGCTCTATTTCTCATAATACAGATTCTGAAGCAGCAATTTTTTCTCAGTTTTTAGCTATCCTAGAAAGAGGAGGCTGCTATGAAACTATATTGCAGAAATCTGAGGAATATTGTGTTCCATCTGAAAATATATGAATACACACAGAGAAAGACACATTTTGGCAGAAATTGTGTGAACAAGAAAAAAACAGAGGAGTTTCTGACTGATATAAGATCGGAGAGCTAGTCTTGCAATTTTCAGTACCTGTATCTTGAATAAGAGAACAGATCTTGAAAAGAGGAGACACAGAATTAAGCTATGATTAAAGCAAATAGAATTTACCAATCAAAACAAGCAATGTAATACAAGCCTTTAATTTGTGGATGGTTTGCAATCTGGACATGACAGAAAATCCAAAACATTAAAGGAACAGAGGGTTTAGCTAGAAAGGCATGAAAACCTCAAAGAGAGACTTCACAAATAAATACCACAAGAGCAGCATGAACTGAAAGCAAATGGGACATTTCTTATTCCTAACTGCAATACAGGAGACCAATTAATGAGCTGTCAGAAACAGTTACTTCCCAACTGAAGGAAAAGCCATAGGTAGCAGAAAGGAAGGAAGTGAAATTAAAGACTTAGGGAGGGAAGGAGGATTAGCCCCCTAAGTGATTTTTTTTTCCTGGGTGTATGGGTAAAGGAATTCTCAAAGATACAGATTTTAATAGTATCAGGGAAACTTAATATGCTTTCCTGTAATAAAAAGGGATGATCCCGTAGCCTGAATTTGTAATGAGCAAGATATCACGCAAGACCTCTAATGTTTTTGTGCAGCAGCATTTTTTTCTTCTTTTGTTTGCTTATTTTTGTGGAGGTTTTTGTTTTATTTTTGGTTTGGGTTGGGTTTAGTTTGTTTTGTTTGGGGTTTTTTGGCAATAATGCAGCTCAAGGCCTTTGACCCTAAGCTGGTTTGATACAGACTGATGTTCTTTGCCGTAAGCTTGGGAGTCACTGGATAATTGCTGAAGTTGGGATAGGAGTGTTCCTGCTTTGGCAAGTACAAGCCCAAGAAGGTGGCTTGGGCTGGGCAGTAGGAAATAAAAATCAAGGCCAGTAGATGAGCAAGGTCATTGCAAAGGAAAATCTCACAGCTTCTGTCACCTTTAAATCAGTATCTTTACCTGGATGCCTTTCTTGGGTCCATGGACACAACCAGGGCTGCTTCTCTCCTCCTGTACATCATGGCATGTTTCTTTTTAAGGATGGGGCATCTAGAAAAAGGGAATATTCGTAGCTACTTCAGTATGTAGAAGATGGCATAAGGTCTTTGTCAAGACAGACCTTTTTAGTCAGAGTAATTTTCTTTTGCAAAATTAGTGGTATATGCCTTTAATGATGCTTTCCAGGTGTTTTGCAAACAAATGTTTTAATCAGGAATAGGGTTTTATAAATAGTGGGACAGCAAAATCTATTAATAAATTCAAAATAGGATGAAATATTTCTTCATGTAATCTGAAATCAAGCTTCAAACCGATGGCCACCACAGAAGGAGTCAATACCAGGACAACATCAAGATGTGAGGGAAGGTGCATATGGTTATCAGCTAACTGATGCTAATCTAAATCTTCCATCCTGTACAGAATGGATTTTATACCTTAGCAAACATGGGAGTACCACACTGTTTTTGAGAACTTGCAGTAGTCTCAGGTCAGGAGAGAGCAGACATTCCTTAGGCAGCAGTCTGCACACAGGAGGGATGCAGGCCACGTGCCTTCCAGTTACAAATGGCTTGGTGGAAACTCATCAGGCTTCTACTGCAACCTGTCTGTGCTCAGATGTGAGCCAGTCCTGTGGTCAATCTTTTGGCAAGTCAGTGGAAGACACAGCCATGGAGCTGAGGCGCCCAGAGGTGGCACATCTGGGACAGGTCACTTCTGAGCAGCTATTAGTAGCAAACAAAAGTTGTTAGACATAATGTTGTGGGGAGCACAGCTTGCAAGGCTAGGGCCATATATCAGGTTATTAACATCAAGAATGGCTTTAATTAATAATTCAGTGCTGATTTAATTTAGAAAATACCAGAAGAGCCCAGCCAACTTGAAAAAAAGCCTGAAATCTTGTTAAGTTGCTGGAGGAGGATGGATGCAGGAAGCAGATCTCCCATTGCACAGAGCAGTACTATGATTTTGACCTAAAATAAACTGACTACTGCATCATAAAGGCAATCCAAACTCCAATTCTGACTCATTAATCTTACTTCATATTTAGCATAATTGCGAAATATGCATAATGTGAGGCATTTTCAAGGGCTTTTTTTTTCATTTGGTTTTTTACTTTTGAATGGAAGGTGAGGTTCAACTATTCTTCAGGTTCCCTTGCCTTGAGGATATGAGGCAATGGGCACAAACTGAAACATATGAAAATCCTCCTGGACATCAGAAAATACTTTTTTTTATTTTGGTGAACGTGGTTGTACACTGGAACAGTGTTAAACAGAGAAGCTGTGGAGTTTCCATCCTTTGAGATGCTGCAATGCCATCTGGACACAGTCCTGGACAACCTGCTCTAGATGGCCTTGCTTGAGTCGTGACATGAATCAGAAAGCTGCAGGTCAAGTTAGAAATTAAGCACCTATCTCCAGTCCGTCACTTGATCTAAGCTGAGAGTAGTATTTCTTACACCTCTGCTGTGCCTCTGCTATGGATCATGGGTTTTCTTAAGCAAAATCTGTTCAGAGTCCAGATAAATATGTTATTGCTGCAGTTAGATTTGGATTTTTTTTTTCCAAATGATGATTCAAACATTTTTTAACCCACATATGTATTTTCCTGAAATTACTTCAGCTCCTTTAGTTTATTCACCTCAGCCAAGTGTAAAATTAAACAAAACCAGGGAGAAAATTATGCTTAAAGAAAGAAAAACACATCTGGGAAAATAAGTCACTGTATTTTCTTAACAGCATTGTAGTCAAAGGCTGAGAAGTGGAAAGTAGAAATCCCATTCCATTTTGTGAAAGCTCTTCTCCTGGCAGAGGTGAACCTAATAAGACTGGTAAATCTTTATGATAAATATTTAATAAAACTTCATAGGTGTATGATTTACTGCATTATCATTCATCAAAGAAAGGAAATAAGTAAGACCATATACTTGCAAAGACTATGCATTTCCTTTAATAATTGCAAACCACAAATCTCCCCACTGGTCACAATTGTGTCGGTGTGAAATTTCCTCTATTTTTCAGTTGTCTGTAACCCGTACTTGGCCAGTACTCCCTAACCTGAAGTGCTGAAAAATGATGGAAATTTCCCCAAATTGGAAGGGAATGAGAGGCAGTTTCTTGGTGGAGAAGACAGCTTGCTTGTAAGTCATAAATCATACTGTTCCTCTCAAAGCAGAGTTCATGGACTCAGCATGGGCTCTCATTCCCATTTTAATAGATACTCTCCATGCACGAGAACATCATTTGTCTAGATAACATCATTTTATTCATTTGAGGTGTATGTAAACCTGTGCACTTTATTGCATGTAATTAAAGAAATCAGTGAGCGTATTTTTTAAAAATCCTACAAGGTTCTGTATATCTAAGTAAAGATGTTAGAAGTTGCTGTTTTAAGCTTCATTAAGATCTTTATGAAACAGAAAAGTGCTTCTGGCATTGTATGGTTCTGTAGAACATCTTTGATATGCATGTTAGCATCAATATATGGTTAGGTTTAGGTGCCTGTTTAATTAAAGGGATATTTCATATGCTCTTTTGGAGAGGAGAGTCTACTTAAAAGACTAACAGGGAATTTTGAATGGAGTGAAAGATCATTTGGTACCTTTGCAAGACAATATACCTAAAAGAGAGAGCTCTCTATAGTGATTAAAAACATGAAATTGCCAGAAATGTAGTGATTCATGGAAATAGCTTGTATTACTTTTTTACCCTACCATGAATTTCCATGGATTGATTTATTGATGGTTTTTAAACCTGTTAATTAAGATGTTTGAAAACTGCCTTCTGTGTATTTACATAGTATGTCTTAAGTAGGACAGAACTCCCACAAAAAATCATCCTCTAGTTACTACCCAGCCCGATAAGGTTTATGACAATCCTAAACAGTCAGAATGCTATGGCGAAAGCAAAAGATACTACAGAAAAAAAAAAAAAAAACAAACCAAAAAACCAAAACCCAACCAAACAAAAAAAAAACACCCTCCCCTAAACCAAAACCAGAACAGAAACAACCCAAAACCAAACCAAACCAACAAAAACACCAAAAAAACCCCACTAAACCAACAGACACTTATACAGCCACTTACTGCTTTTTTTGTATCACAGTGTTGGTGCAAAACAAGATTCTATTCTGCTACAGCCTTGAGAGACAGTGAGAGAAAAATATGGGAACTATAAAAATAATGCCAAGTGACATTTTCTCCCAAATTCCACAATAAATATACTGGTTGTGCAGTAAATACACAAGTTTTGGAGTAGCTGGATTGGACAAGGATATATACAGTAGTCATCTGCTGTTAAAGAAAAGTTTATAGAATGGAGAAACTTTTATTTTATCTATGTGAAAATATGACACAGGAAGGCCTAAAAAGCAAGGTCTGTACACACTAAAATGATTCATTAAAAAAATTCAGACCTAGGGAGGGTACAGCACAGAATGGCACAGGGCATGAGTAAGCAGTAAGTCATTTCCCTGTGTTTAACTGGCAGTGACACTACCCCTATCTTGTTCCAGACCGTTTTGAACATCATACTGGTACAAAGAAGGAAACAGAAAAGGTGTAAAATAAATCTTCCAAAAACTTTTCCTGATTTAAGATGTTGAAGGGCCGGGCCTAGGTTTTTATGAGAACACCAGATTAATTGGGTTCATGACTGCTCTTTTCCCCTTTTCCTAAAGTTTGTTAGAAAATATGTTCCCATTGCTAATGCACAGATTTTGTATCAGCTGTTAAAACTCTCATTCTAATCTTTAAATATCAGTCTATGCTGGCATTGCTACAAGGCAGCAGTTTTGGAACAATGATACACAGAGTTTCTTTTAGCATTGAAGCAAACCTTCCCCAAGAATTATGATGAAGTGGAGGGCTGCATTCAGCAGCAGAGAGTCGCTAATGACCATTTCTGTCCTCACCAGTAAATAGCACAGCAGTTAATGGAAATTACTTTTGAATATTTCTCAAGGCAATAGAATGAAGAAACCAGCCAAAGACACATTTAAATCTCCTCTTGCTTAATTAACATGCATCTGGCAAACACATAACACTGTAAATTCCATATTATCTCAGATACTGTAAAAGAAGAACAGTGAATGGATTGATACTGATACAGATAGGGAGATAAATTAGCTTGATAGATAGTCTCCTGGTGTTTGTCACTCCCAACCACTGTAATTACAACTACATTTAAATACTTGGCAGTATGCAAATCACAATTTAGAGTAAATAGTTTAAAATACATGTGTCTGAAGAATTGGTTCAAACCATATTTCAAGAGAGATAGGAAGGAAAAGGGAGATTTGATGCATTCTCCAAAAATCAATTTATTTAAAAAATGGAGGAAAATGTTACTGTAGAGATAGCAAACCCATAATGCCTCTTTTTTCCTTCATTTTTTAAAATAGTTTATCTTGGTTGTAAGAGTTGATTTCTGATGCAAATCCTCAGCAATTTCAGAGAAAATTAATTCTTAACCGTCTTTTTGATTAAACACATGTAAATCTGGAATTTCCAAAATAACATTACTTTTGGAAACACAGGTCTATGATTGCTTAACATAAGAAGTCTTCAGATATGGCCTTCAATGCAATGTAGAATTGCACTGATTTTCCAGTCCAGCATTGCTGAAATGCCCTGGGCTTTAAGAGAATTAAGTATGCCACAGCAAAGCTGGGATGGTGCCTTTTTTGGAAGATTGTACTGTGAGTTTTAGTCCAGGCATGGTGTGAGGAACTGAGCTGGAAACTTAACTCTGGCATGAGGCTTACAGTGGTAACAATTAACTTTGTGTGGTTGGAAGAAGTCCTGAGAAAAGGAAGGACTTGATTTGAAAAGGTGCTGAGCGTTCCCAAATCACATGAAGCATTGTCTACAGATGGGTGTAGGTGCAGTGACTGAGGGAATAAAACTTAGAGATGGGACTAAGCAAAACCACAGGAGCAACATTGTTCAGGAGAAGGAACAGACACTGTCCATAAAAGTAATTTTAAAAAGCTGTGGACCAGAAAGAACATAAAAAATAACTGTCTTCTGATTGGTGATTTTCTTTGTGTCTACCAAACTACTTTGGATGGAGAAGTCCTTCTACCATTTATTTATGTGTAGCGTCCCTCAAAATGGAAAGATCTTGAGACCTTTTTATTGTAGGAAAACAGGGTATGTCTGAAGAACATGTTGTTAGGTACAGTGTAATGACTGTGATGGCTTTTGAGACCTGCTCCCAAGTCACTATCCAGAAATTCTAGGCAGTGCCTTCCTCTGGCTACAGATCCTGCAGAAACCCCTCTGACCTCCCCTTTCTCCTGTTATTCTATAAACACCTTGCTATTCCCACACAAACAATGCTGCCATACTGATTGATGATCCAATGGGTGACCCCTAGGCTCCAGCCTGACTGAATAATTGTTTGGGGCATGGTGGCACTGGATGAGTGCATTAACATCGATAGGTGCCCATGTCTGTGGGACCGGGAATACCCACTGCACTTTCCCATCTGCAATAACACACTTCTGATATGTTGTTTTCTTCCATTTCACACTAGCTAAAATTCCTTTGTGTCTTGTGCTGGGGTGTTTTCTCCCCTCCTCTTTCCCAACAGAGAAGCTAGAGCTTAGGTCCTCTCCATGAATATAAAAGTCTCCAAGGCTTCCTCTTCCTGTAGGTGATCTCAGGACCTGTGTAGACAGAGTTTTTGTACAGGATTTGAAATACATTCACTTTTACAGTATGCAGTCAAAGCCCTAACAGATGAAGTCCTTTTGGAAAAAGCAAGGCCAAGAATCATGACTCCGGGGCAGTTCATGTAACTCTCTAACCCTTAACTGAAGACCCTGTGGCCCTTGCTTCTCCTAGCTCATTAGTAGACTTCCAGATTTCCATGGGAGTTTGCACTGCAAAAGAGCCAGGTGCTGAGAAGTTTTCAGGCCAGTAATCTTTGAGCTTCCAGGATTCTGGCCCTCCATCATTTTGTTGGAAGATGATCAAGACTCTTAAACAGCTGCCTGACCAGCATGCTATAGGTGAGATGGGAATCAAAGATCTTACAGAAGTCCTCTTCACACAGCCTTCCAGGGAGTCTTCAGAGCTAACAAACAAATCAACAAAAGGTAAATACTTAGCTCCCAGTAGGAAGATCATGACAATTGTACAGGGTTGACCCTGTCTGGATTCCAGGCACAAAGACTCTCTCTCACTCCCCCTCCACAGTTGAACAGGGGAGAGAAAATATAACAAAGGTTTCATGAGTTGAGATAAGGAGTATGAGAAATCACTCACCAAATATCATCATCACAGGCAAAACAGGCTCAAATTAGAGATATTAATTTAGTTTATTACTAACAAAATCAGAGCAGGGTAATGAGAAGTAAAATAAGACCTTAAAAACACCTTCTCCTTGCCCCTCTCTTCTTCCTTCCCAGCTATAACTCCTCCCCCAGAGATGCAGGAGAACATGGAGTGGGAATTATCGTCAGCTCATTGCACATTGTTTCTCTTTCTGCTTAGGGAGAAGAGTCCTTCTCCTGCTCCAGCATGGGAGACAGTTCTCCATAAACTTCTCCAGTGTGAGTCCATCCCACAGGCAGCAGCTCTCTGCAAACTGCTGAACCTGGACTACTCTTTCATGGACTGTGGGTGGATCTCACTCTGCACCCCTATGGATCTCCAGGGGCTGCAGGGGCACAACTTCACCTTCGTCTTCACCATGGGCTGCAGAGAAGTCTCAGCTCTGGTGCCTGAATCACCTCCTCCTCCTCCTTCTCCACCGACCTTGCTGTCTGCAGGGTTGTTCTCACATGTTCTCACCCTGCTCTTTGTTCTTTTGCCAAAATTACAATTGTGCAATATCTTTCTTTTTGCTTCTTCTTAAATATGCTGTAATGCACCAGTTCTGATTGGCCCAGCCTTGACAGCAGCAGCTCCAGCTTTGGGACTAACAGGGATTTGCTCTGCTGGACATGGAGGAAGCTTCTGGCAGCTTCTCACAGAAGCCACCCCTATAAGCGCCCTGCCAAAGCTTGGCTATGCAAACCCAATGCAACAAAAATCAGCTCCTGTCTAAAATAGAGTTACATAGATGTACTTTAGAACACCTCTCTTAAGGAAGCAGGGAAGCAGAAGTGACCAGAGTGTCGGTAGCATGGGAGCTATCCCAGTGCCCTCATCACCACTGGGCTTAGCTGCATCATCCCACTGCTGGAAAAGCACATTTCTGACAGAGCACTTTGCCTTTCCTCAGTTAAGCAGAATAAGTCTACCACCTTCTCCTTCACTGAGACTGCATCATTGTTGAAGTGGAATTCTGAGTTGAACCAGGACAGAGACCAGAATTTCTATCTATACATGATGGACTGACACTGTTTTCAGGGTTTCTTTTGTTTCTAGTTTACTTAAAAGTCTAATTTGCATTGTTTTTAACTCTGCTGACTCGAAGTTTTCATCATGTTTCCATTTCTTCATTTTATATATTTCTTATAAGTCTTACTTTCTAACTTATTTATATTCATTTCATTCTGGTCACAAATGTGCCTCACTTTAAGGCTTACTTTCACTAAGTAAATGCTTATTTCATAAATATTAAACAAGGAATGAAGAGTATTCTCATCAAAAGCTTATTATGAGTACTATGTTGAGAGTTTACCCCATGTTTATACACATTTTAAAATAATGAGCCACAGTCAAAACACTTTGAACATTTAGGGATAAACTCCCCATTTCATTTTTAAAATACATATACATACATATATAAATAAAATATAATTTTTCTCCTGCTTTTTTCCCTTTTTGTTTTTTAAGCAGTGTGGATATTTTTCCACTTTTTTTAGATTGTAGATTTTGAATATAATGTGAAATAGTTTCAGTCATCTCTCAGATGCTTCCACTTATATTTTTTTCTTGATGATTTGACTCATAGTTATTTTCAGCATTTCTAAGTTGGCCCTATTAAAGCACCAAGTCTAGAGCATAGTGGTTATACAGTTATATATTCTGTTTCCACATAAGAAATTTAAATCAGACTTCATCACTCCCACTGAATTAGGCATCACTAGCCTGATAATCAAAGAATTTCTGTAGTATACAATGTCTCCAGGGTCAAACACAGTTACAAATCAGGAAATATTTACGTATAGCTTCACAAGTTCCAGGGGCAGAAGTGTAGTTTTTTGCTGAAACATCTGTCAGATTGATAGAAAGAACAGTAATTAACTTTCCTCCCTGCATGTTATTAAAGAATACTTTTGGAGCTGACTCTACACTGAGATTTGATGGAAAGAAAAACCCATATTGTGATTTTTCCGCTGGAATGGTGGTACATAATGATTGAAAACCTTTTGGTTTCAGGCATTCAATGACTCGGGATTGCTGGATGAGCAAGAACACCCTTTCTCTGTTGCTTTTGCTGTTCCATTCCTTAGAAGGAATGTATTAGAACTTAACATGTTTTTAGAATTTTGATTAATATGCCCCCTCCCTGCTTCAGTAAATAAATGAAATATGTGCTCATAAGGAAGCAGTTTGAATATCTCTCACCTGTTGCCCTTACACCAGCATATAAAGACTCTTCATGTGTTCTGGTCTTTTGATTTATTTTTTCCTCAGCATTTAGATTTTGAGCTAAATAGGAGCTGATTTTATTTCTGTCTCCTTTTGCTACCCACATACCACCAGTGGCTGTAGCTAGACTATTCTCCTGATGATAGTTTCCTGTGCCAAGTAGACCATCCTGAGTGCTTGGTTGCCTGTGCACACAGAAGGAAAAACAATGTTCCACAAACCCCAAACCTCCCCCTTTCCCATATACTAAAATACATTGAAGTATAAGACAGTGCTGGTTTGCCCAAAAGCCATAAATATAAAGAATGTTGGCAATATGTATGTTATTTCTACTTATCTGCATAAATGTGTGACTAGATCTCTCCTTCTTGTGCTTCCCAAGTAAGTATTATAGAATAATAGAATTACAGAATGGCCTTGGTTGAAAAGGACCTTAAAGGTCATCCAGTTCCAATGCCCTGCCATGGGCAGGAACTCTTTTCACTAGACCAGATTGCTCAGAGCCCCATCCAACCTGGCCTTGAACACTTCTAGGGATGAGGCATCCACAGCTTCTCTGGGCAACTTGTTCCAGTGCCTCAGAACTTCCACAGTAAAGAATTTTTTCCGAATATCTAATCTAAAGCTACTCTCTTTCAGTTTGAAGCCATTCCCCTATGTCCTGTTGCTACATGCCCTTCTGAAAAGTCCCTCTTCATCTTTCTTGTAGGCTCCCTTCAGGTACTGGAGTCTCTCCTTACAATTTATGTATCCAAGAAACAGGGGGATACTTGTATGCAAAAAGTGCAAATTGAGTTTCTGGAACTCAGTGAACTGAGCAAAAGGGGTACACATTTAAGACAGTAAACACTACATGGAGAACACATTTAAGACACTAAGCTCATGTATTTCTTAGAAACCAGAATGTTTTATAGTTAGGATTTTCTAATTAAAATATCCTTCAAATGGTATACAAGGTGTCATCCTAGAAGCAATGAAGTCAGTGAGAATGGATAATGAAGATCAGAGGCACATACAAAGTTCCTCTATGTTGACAAAATGTTAAGCTAAAACTAATTTAATTCACAATAGCATACTGTCTCTGTTCATGAAAACACCTTAATCATTTGACATTTTCGTATTTCTTCATAAAATAAAGATCCTTGCAAAATTCCAATTACTTACACTTGAAAGATTTTCATAGCTCAGCTCAGATAGATTAACATCTTTGATTTATAAAATATTAAGCATTTGTAGTGAAATTATGTAACACCTGGCAGTTTGGGGGCTTTCTTGTAGGGCATTATTTTAAAATAATAACAGTGTATAAGCCCAGTAAACTCTTAACAGTATTTAAAATGAGGTTTTGGTGACATATTACAATACATAGCAATCTTAATATTTATGAAATCTGCATTTACTCCATAAAAATAAGTCTCTAGGAAAAGCAGTGTGGTGCAGCGGCCAGGATGCAGACCTATGAGTCAGAAGTTTGCATTCTATTTCTGGACGTGCCAGAAGGCTTTTCCTATAATTATCAGCATCTATATTTGTCTCTTTTTTCTTGCTGTCTTTTGTCATATATTTGGAAACTCACAAGAAAGACAAGAAATTATTTTAGAGAGAGGGTGTCACCATGCATTTTGGGTTGTATGGTGACACTTGGAGAAAGTAGCTGAAGTTGCCTCAGTGCTTTCAAGTCTTGAAATATTAATTTTTGAATCCTTTTCATTCGACTATAACCACACAGAATAACAGCTTCAGTGAAGACACCCAACACACTGGCTAAAGATAAATATTTATGAAGATATTTAGCCAAAATATAGAGAATTCCCAATTTTACTCATGCAGTTCTTCTACTGTATCACCATTTTGGATAAATACAATCAATTAACAAAGCAACCAGATTTCAGATGAAATTTTTCTGAAACCTGAGAGGCAAATACTGGGATTTGGAGTTTTCTGCAGGCTCCTTTACCTTTAGCAACTACTTCATGCCTTAAAAATTTTTATGCCAGGAAGATTCCAGGATCTGATAGTGCAGTATTTCAAGACGGAATCTAAGAAAATATTCTATTCCTAAGTTTCATGTTATAAAAGAACGTTTTCACCACTAGTTCAGAGAGGGAGAAATTTGTGTCTATTCTTATTCAGGATGGAATGGACTGCTGAAAACTCCAATGAATTCAATTAAATTCTATTAGGGATTTTTACAAGGTAGAATTCATTCACCATAGAGAAAGTCATAGGATTATGATATTTAAATGGAATATCTGGTGGCACAAGAATAAAGATCAAAACATCAGCTAAAAGCAATAAATTGCTTGGTGCTAAACTGAATAAAAAATAAAAATCTCTGTGACATTACAACAATGAAATTGGAAATATCTTTCCAATGATGCCAACACAACAAGAACAACATTATAACTGCTGTTGCATCAAATAACACAATTTATTGAGGCAATTTGTCTTCAATCTGTGTTGTATGAATAATATATTCATAAAAAGATGGGTATAGGCAGCATAGCTTTAGCTGTATTTTCGAAATTTGTAACATCTATATTAGGACAGAAGAACCAGAAAAGAATAATTTACAGTGAAGCATTTGAATAGCCTGGCTTACCTTTGGTACCCTAACCATCATAAGCAGCACAATTTTGAAGATATTAATACTAAAATCAAATTAAGTTACATATTTTAGAGCATGGAAAGGAAGACCAGAGCCAATTTACATAATCTGTCAGGATTTTATTTCACTTAATTACCAGTTCTCAAGTATTCACACTAGAAGTAGTAGGCTTTCCAACGTAAAATGCTAGATTTACCACCTGTGCTCCACAAGATTTTCTTTTCAGTTTTTACTTGTAATTTTGAAGTGCAACCGGATTTGGTACCTGTCATCCAATTTGAAATTAACACATGCTCCATTTGTATTCAAGGTACTATTCAAGTTGTTGGACCTAATTCTTCCTGGAAATCCTTACTGGTGCTATTATATAGATCTTGATTGTTCCTAAATTCTTTTCTTTCTTGAAAATATATACACAGCTGTTCTTATCAGTCCATTTTATTCTTGTTTAGTCTCTTTTGGAAAATGATTTTGTTTCTCACTAATGCAGCAACTCTGTTTGAAAGCAGATTCCTGTTTTGGTCTGTGTTTTCTTCCACACTCTGAATCTACTCTATTTTAATTTTGCATATTAAAACAAGTTATAATTCTTTGCTGTGGCTCTACCCACCTCCACAAAGATCCCAAATTAATGTTTGGACCTTTCCCTTTTTACTCCTGCAGTTGTAGGTGCTCCAAACACACTGTATTCGTTATTTGCTCAACTGTTTTACTATCTTTGCTTCTGTTTTCTTGTTTCCAGGTGGTAGATACTGAAATTTTCTTTGGAAGCACATGAAAAGGGCAAGAGTCAGATTTCTAGTAGGATTCCCCACAGATGCCAAGCCCCAGCTCTAAATGGGGCTTTGTCAACTATGTCCATCTTCCTGATTGAAGATACACAGTAGTTACAACTCAAGACTTGGAGTCAGTTTCTTCAGTCTTGTATTCCTTGACAGTAGGTCCCAGGTTTTAATTTCTGGACATATTTACACAATTCACTCCATTAAGTCATCTGATCCACTGCATCCTTTTTGGCCCATTCTGACTTACTATTTGTAGGCTTGGAATGCAGCTTCTTTTTTTCCTTCCTTTGGAGGTATCTGAGTAGGCCTCCTGTTTCTCCTGCTGATCTACTTCTACTTAGCAATTTCTGCAGTGAACAGGTAACATCTTCCAGAGAGACACTTGCCTTCTGCACCCACGTTTTGCTGTTCTTTTTATATTTAGTGTTTTATAGATGAAAGAGCTTTAACTTCCTTTACCTTTCATAACATAATGTGCTTCATTTTCTCATAGCTAATGAGAAATATTTGTACTCTCATAAGCAGTAGTGACAACCTAAGAGATTGTCAACTTTCTACTGAACTGTATGAAAGCATTTTTATGCAATTATTACAACCACTCCCTGAAACTCTGTGTGGCCAAGCAGGGATCTGAATTTCTTTCTAAGGCTTTTGAAATTCTGTTTTTAAAAATATTCAGCAGAGCTTTTATAAGGGCAATTCACCATGGGGCATTTCAAACCATATTCTTTAGCAGAACATCAGAATAACTTCTAACAAATCATATTGTGGTCCATTATTTGTCACTACCTCACTTGGTATGCCACATTTAGCAGATATTGATTAGTGAGAAGCTATTGCAACAACGCAGCAGTAGCACTCAGAGTGCTATTTCTGGATTAAAAAAAATATTTCAAAACAGTGTGTAATATTTTCCAGTGTAAGCAAATAAATTAATGCCAACCCTTTACACAGATATGGCTTTCTTTAACATGCTTGAATTACAAACAGAATTTCCATCTTCAATGTCCTTCTCTCTTGAGTCATTTATCATTACATGCTGTCAATTTTTTAAATTTTTCTACAGCACTTCAACCTTTTTACTTTATTGAATTTTTGTTGTTTTCTGGGGAATTTAGTTTTTTCCTGTGAATGTCTCATATGTCTTCCCTTCTTTCTTTTTTTCTCTTTAACTTTCGGATGCCACTTTTCTCAGCCTCTTACAGTGTAAATTCTTTCAAGAACACACAGTTTATGGGAATGCAAATTCTTATCATATGATGACTTTGAGTGTAGACATGCTCATTCTCTAAAAATAACCCATACTTGGCAGTGCAAGAGTTAAGTCCTCAGTTAATTTCTCTGTTTATAGCAGTATTTAAAATTTGTATTTAAAAGAAAAATATTTGCAGCAAGGGATGAATTAACATTTAAAGGTAATTACTTGGTTGTATTTTAGAGTAACCTTGATAATGAATAGATGCCACAATAAATTACATTTATTTTTAAGAAGAGTCAAACTACTCTTCATAGGGTGGTAATGGATGCCTTTAATGACAAGTCATATAACATGTGCATTCACAAATTAATATTCATGCTGCAAGTGTTCATAGATAGTGCTAATATTTCACTTATTCTATGAGGGAGCAAAGTAATAATGTACCACAGCTCGTGAAAAATCAAAAAGCAAATAGATCAGAGACAACTCAGGGGATGAAACTTTTTCAGATAAATAATTTGTTAACAATTACAGCTAATGAGCATATTCATAAAAATCAGTCTATTCATTGATAATACATCAAGTGACTAAAAGTCTCTGTTTGATGGCTACATTATTTGCTATGAATAGTTCATCTATCTTCAACTGTAAAGCTTTAATTTTTTCTTTTAAAGTGTGAACAAATATGGCTGAAATTACTCTGAAATTTGGAAAAACTAAGCTTTTTTTCCTTTTTTGTACCAACAGGTTTCCTACTTGACTTTGAACAAATTGTTTATAGTCAGAGCATGCTGTACTGCTTCACCATGACCAAGATATCAGCAGTATTTTGACACTATTTGTGGTTTTAAAGGAGTCCAGAGGTTTGAGATGTCCCTCTGTTGGTGGTGCAGGAAGGTGGGTTTGAGCTTCTTTCAGCAGAAACCTCTTTTTGAGCGTGGCCAGTGCCAGCTGCTTGCCAGTACAGCTGTCAGACTTGCAGCATATCCCAGCCCTGCACCCTTCTTGGAGAGCCAGCTGACATGGGCTAGATTACGAAACAATTACTGTGTGTGCTCATCAGGTTGTGGCTCCAGTGTGTGTCCTGGCCCCAAATGAAGATGGTAGCATTGGTGTGTCCTTAAATCCCAGCATTAGCTGGAAGATGCATCCTGCTGCCTTGAACTCACTTTTCAAAATCATGTTCTTGTTCCCAGTTTCATCTGGATTCTCTTAAGTGCCAGATGGAGAGCCATCCTAAGAGCCAGAGCTGAAAGCCACATCCTTCCCTGCTGCAGTGCTGACAGCCTGTCTGCCACTTGCTTTGAAACATCCCTGCAAGCCATTCCTTGGCACAGGGAATCAGTGGTGGACTGCATGTACCTAACTTGTTTGGAGTCCTGGAGCCGGTGTGCATGAGGCAGTAACAACAGGCAAGAATATCAGGAGAGCAGGGCCATCTGGGGACACCCAGAACCTTGGACTGAGACTCTTGGTTTGAGGAGTAAATAAATAATTAAATTATCTGCCCTTGGGAGCAGAATTCTCTTTCCTACTGTGTGGAAATGATTGCCAGCTGGGGGTCACTCCCTTCTTCAGATCCTATTGTAGCCCTGTTTGAGGATGTGCTGAATATTTGGTATGGCAGGTGAACTGGTGGTAGTTGATTTTGAACATCTGCAGAGCTAACTAATGAATATCAGCCTCTGTAAGAAGGATGGGATGTTTATTAGAGGGTTGAAATCAGGAAGTGCAAAAGAAGTGAGAGTTTAGAACTCCAAATAAGCTCATCTGACCTGGAAACAAAGAACACAGTGTGCTTGAGCCACTGTGGTTGGATACACCACGGGTTGCAGAATACAGAAGGATCTGACACACGTTTGGAAGGTTCATAGCAAGGAGTTTGAACAGAATTATTGTGGGTTTGGACCATATGAAAAAATGGCAACAAGCACAAAAGAGGTGTGTGGTGGGAGGATGGGAATTATAACGGGGTCCATGTGTTTGGTTTCCTGAGCATGGTATGTCTTTGCAGAAGTGTTTGTGGGCAAAATAATTAGAAGCATAATGTAAGTGCAAATGTGATAAAATATGACTTGATTCTGCTGAAAATGTCTCACACTATACTGGCTTCACACCCTTCTTTTTTAGGGAATTGATTTTACAGATAAGAGATACTGCATTTTCTTTGTCTTCAGTCTGATGTCAAGTAGGAAGCTTTAGTTCAAGTGCAGAAGATGCAATTTTTATAGAAGAATTATAAGATTAGTAAGGAAAAAAATAGAGAGGGAGCTCTAGAATGTGCTGAAAGAGCATCTATCTAGCTGTAGAGTGATTACTCCTCAAAGATCAGTCTTGAGACAGAACTCATTAAATATTTTTATTAATGACCTTGACACCAAAAATGGCACTGTGCTAAATGTGATAACAAGCAGTTGTAAGGCACTGACAATATTCAAGAAGAGTTAGAATATAATTCAGGGTACACTTCAGAATATAGCTGACAACTGGAGTGGCACAAGTAGAGTTCAGTACTGTAGCTGGAAGTGGGTTTAGTAAGGAATAACACAAATTTCATTGATGAATTTGGAACTTGTCAACTCTTAGAAATTGATGAGGCTAAAGCAACAGGAAGTCTAAGTCTATTATTGAAATATATGAGACATCAGTCTGATATGCATAGTCTTAAAAAATCTATGTGAAAGCTTAGGATGTAGCAGCTCTAGTACAGAAAGGAAAGTTCTAGGGCTAATGTCTAAGGCCAAATCTGCAATATTTGGCTCTATTCTGGGTGATTCTGTTCAAAGAAGATGAATCCTGACTCAAGTAGGTGCAGAGCAGGAGAATTAAAATGAGTGGGTAATGGAAAACTTTACCTGGAGGAAGAGGATTACAAGAGCAGAATTTATTTAGTTTAGAGCATACCTTATTTAGTTTAGTAAAAATAAAATAGAGGACATGCTTGCAATTTGTAAGTAAATCAGCTAGCATGAGATGTGGAATACTGGCACAAAGGAAAAGGGTATAAAATTATAAATTCTATCTGCTTAAATTTGGTCTGGAAGTTAAAGGAGATCTAGAGAAGACAATATTTGATTTTTTGTCTGAAGTATCTTCTTGTTTAGGAAGCAGTTTCCTAAATTAAAAAAAAAAAAAATGTCTTCTGGGCTGAAAGATCCCATTCCTTAGTTCCTGTGGGAAGACACTAGATATAAAATCATGAAGGACACCTAGTCTGGAACTGCAGAACATCAAGATTTAGTCTGGGAAGGCAAGGACTTCTCACAAGGCTTTAGGAGGGATATTTCTGTGAGGTGCTGGCAAAGCTAAATAACGAAATACAGCACCTGTATAGATGTAACAACACCTGGAAGGTCAGATCCTGGAAGTGTGGAGAAAAACTGAGATGAGGTTGAGGAACCTGGTTGTGTGGAATGAGGATGCCAATGAGCAACCTGAAGAAAGAAAATATACAAAGAACAAGAAGGGGGAAATAAACAAGGACCAAGAGAGAATAGACTTGGCCAATGCAGATCAGTTCTCCTCCTAGCCCAGAAAAGAACTTGTGATTCCTGAATTCTGCCATTCTTCTGTTGATGTAAAATATCCATGAAACCTTGTGTTGCTTTATGCTGGACTGCTGGTCTATATCTAATATTCCCTTAAACCCAGAGATCTGGGCAGCAGTCCTCATTATCCTGTCCCAAGTGGTGACCACAGCTGTCACTACAGTGCTTATGATTAAAAAGATTTATCTGGGTTATACAAAATCCCAACAAAAGCTAACAGGAGACTCACATCAGAAATTGACACTAGAAAACCTCTAGTGACATGGTGAATAGTTATTTCAGTTGCTCTGAATTCAGGAACCTCTGAAAAAATCGTAGAGGTTGGAGAAAATCTGATATAATAAAAATAACTCTGAGTTAATTTTGGTTTAAATAATGAACTGTGGAAAATATCAGTTTATTCTTAACTTGATTGTAATTATATTAGTTTAGGATATTTTCTACAAGACTAAGAGAGCTGGACATTCTGTTCCTATTTTGTTTTCAAAGTAAAAACTCCACTAAAATCATCTAGGTTTTAGTTGCACTATTTAATGTTTAGATTTCTTGAGCTGTACATTGTGTCCTTAGTTTGGAGCTCCAAAACAAATTTCAATTAAAAACGGCACGATTTTCATGGGGCAGTTAAGTTCTACAGGTGATCCAAAATGAATTAAGTCTAGCAAAGAATAAGGTCACCTGCAACTTAATTCAGGATTGTGTACAAACTTGCTGCAACATAAAATATCCAAGATTAAATATAAAAACCAAATAATTGGAGAGACAAAAATATGCCGTAAAAATTCTGAACATTCAATTTTTATTGCATTTTTTTATTCACTGCTTTAGAAAAAATTTGAGAGGTGTAAGGAAGTTGGGTTTTTTCCCCACAGGGAAGGCAATACCAGCAGGTTGGTAAATCTTCCTAAATTTCAGCATGACTATAAATAGCCACAGGAGAATTACTGAATATCTCCAGTAAAATGATGACAGTTTATCATATGTCATCATCTACCTTCCTTATATTTTGTGTCTTGTAAAGAAACACAGAGGTTTTAGCCAGGTAAAACTGACAAATTACTTGATGGTCCTTTGTCCATGGGTACTTCACCTAGCAAGGCAATTTTGCTGTAAGAGGACAGAAAGAAATTAACATTTTTGAGATCTAAAGGAATTCTAACATTTGTGCTCAGGCAGACCAGGTTCTGATATTAAGAATCAACTTTATGTATTAATTTTCCTTTGAAGTTATTTAATCCCTTTTATAATCTGACTAGGACTTGACATCTTGCACAGAGGGTGTATTTTAAAATAATTTTATTTTACCTCTATTTCTGTCTTTGCACTGTTGCCTTCCATTTTAGTAATCTTCAAATACTTATGTGAGACAGACTTAATTTTTATAAATGATTTCCTGGAGCAGAATGAGAATATCTAGTTGCCATAGGCATCCGCATTACCTTTCTGTGATTAGAGAAACATTATGGATGTCCCCATTTTACAAAAAAAGGGCCTATCCTTTTCTTCCTCGAACTTACCTTTATGGAAGGAGGCACTATTTTGATGCTGCTGAACACAGAGACCACACCCCACACTTGTGTTTCTCTTGCACACCTAGTCTCATGCAGTCTTGCTAGATCAGTGTTTTCAGCCTTTGATTAAAGCAAATTAAAACTCAAAGGAACAAAAGACAAATCAAAATCACTGCTGGTTTTATGAACACTAAATGGAGAGACAACAGACACCTGTCATTTATGTCAGCACAGAAAGGAATAAAGGGTGCTTTTAAGTGAGGAGCTAAAGGGTGATAGAACCCCATAGGGTGCCCAGGGTAGTGTTTTTCCTCAAGATTGTTACAAAAGCTGGGGATCACAGTGATGTCCTGTGAGTGGCACAAACATAGCGTGAGGTAAAGTCCTGCAGATATGTCAATTAACATATTAAATAAGGTCTTAAATATGGAGAGTGAGGAGGGAAGAGACAGGGTTAGGAAAACAAATAGCCAGGGTTAGGAAACCAAATCTGGTCTGTTTTTCTTTTGGAATTACATTTTCATACTTCATGTTGAAAAGAAGTGTAGGAAATAGAGGTGCAATGGCACAGCAGGGACACATGCACATATGAGCTCTGGTTCAGGGGATGCAGGTAATAGTAAATATACTGTAAGGGGTTGCTCTGTGGCTTGGCAAGCTAAATATAAACTTCTCACAAAACTTAGACTTGCACTTTGCTTGCTAGTCTGAATCTTCTTTAGTGTGGCCTATGCCAAACAGATAGGATCTGTTTAGCTGCCTTCAGCCTGAAAGCTGAATGAGAAATTAAAGAAGCTTTTTTGAAGTAGTTTTCCCTGCTCTGCCCTGTCTTGCTCTGAGTATTTATGCCTGTATACTAAATCCATATAGCTTGGAAACGCTGTAGTATGTAGTATAATACAGAGTTTCTTGGGTTCCTCTCCTCATTTTGTTTCCTTATGGCTAGAATATTCAGTGGTTTAATATCAGGACATTAGTTGTGTCATTGACATCACCAAGAGGCAAGGCTAGTTCCTAAAATTTCTTATTCCTGGCACTGGGTTGTGCTGTTTTAAACCACATCTTCCTTCTGCAGTCAGATGATTAAAAAGAAAAGATACCCCTTCTGCATTTAGGTCATGATATTCATGAGTGCTTACAGACGGTGCCAAAGACATAGAAAATTGTATGGCAAGGGCAAACAGGGAATTGTCTTCTGCTCACTGTCTGTGCTTAGTGATTTGCTACAGCCATGATTCCTACTTGTTGTGCATTATAATTCAGGGCAAAAAACTACCATGCCAGTACTGTTCCCAAGGAAGGCCTAGGACATGTGATCCTCTCTGGAAGAGGTGCTGTGCTCTCTTCCCTGGTACATTCCGTTGCTTGTTGCACCAAATTCAAGTTATGCAATGTTACAAAAACAACAGCAGAAAAAGCATTTAAAAATTGCTGTGTATATGATGAGTGTATAGAAATGTGTATCCTAACAAGGTAATTATTGGCAAAAAATTCAATTCTAGCAATACCTATTCCTCAGTTTAAACAAATTCTGATGTTCAGCACAACAGGTGCCAATTTCTATGTAGTATTTAGACACATCAATTAGTGAAATCCAGTACTTCAGAAGAGAAAGCATTATAGAGACAACAGTAACAATCATGTTTTGCGTTATCATTCCTGCTGCCTAATTTTTCAACAGTGAAGGCTTTAACAAAGCCTTTTAAAAAATTAATCACTACTTCTATTCTGCACATAGATAGAATGAGTTTGGGAAAATTAAACCCTGTGAATGTCCAACTGTTTAAAGAATGATTATTGAAAAGAATGGCATGGAATAGGTAGTTATGCCAAGGGAATACCCTTATCACTACTACTCTCTGTAATCACATGTGGTATGGAAATGCAATTAGTCATTGTGCAGTTCTGCTCTTTTTTTGGTCAAAATTATTATTGTTTTCCAAGAAAATAGTACACATGAACCTCATTCTTGGATTCAAAATATAAATGTCAGTGCAGGGGAGGACGTTTGAGGTATTGAATGAGTATATTTTACTTCCATTTCTTTTTAATGGCCTCATTTTCTTGCTTTTAAGATTGATCTACATTTTTATGTTATTTAACTTGAACCTAATTTCCTAATAGTATATCAGAAGAAAAAGTTAATAACTTTAGAAATATTGAGACCTGTATTATGTTGGAGATTAGACTACACATTTAGAATTTAGAAGAGATGACTTGACTTTTTTTATGGGAATAAACAGGGATGTGTTAAATAAACAGAGCATCACATGCATCTGGATGTTTAGCACAGTGATGCTGTAAAAAGACAAAAAACTTTCAATAACTCAGTTGCTTTTAGTGCTTCTTATTCATATCAGCAAACTCTTTAGTGCATGCCATGAACCATAAAAACCTGGAGACAGTAAGATTAATATACCTAGAGAAAGTAAGCGTTAACAAAATGTTTTATATATAAATTGCAGACTCACATGCATTCATTCTGCAGTACACATCGCCAGACACCCACTGGAGTAGGACAGAATCTCAGTATGGCTATCAGTAAAATGCCATCAGGGGCCATTTTTTAGCAGTCAAGGATCTGTTTCATTGTTCATCCAACACACTTGGCCAGGTCTGACTGGAAGAAGTAGTAGTAATTCAAGAAGTTAGTGACAGAGATGGAAGGACTCTCTCCATCCTCCTTCAGTACTTAGAAAATCTCCTCTTGAAAAGTCCTGAGCAGAAACAGAGCAAGGAGCGATGGACATGCTCACAGACACCTATTTTATAGAACCCAACTTCATCTGCAAGGGCTGGATCCTAAGCATCTGCCTCAAGACATGCCTTTCAAGCATTTGAAAGCCTTAACAGCATTTAGCTTGACCCTTGGCTGACTAAAAGATATACTTGAGGAAAAAAATTTAATCTCATTTCCATCTGTGCCCTCTAAGAAAGAAATTCACAAAACTTATTTCTGCTGTTTCAGACTTGAGAATAGCTTTTCAGTTCTAAAAGAATCCACAAAACAGACAGCAGATATTTTAAAACATGAGGCACCCTACGAGACTGCACCTTTTGTTAGGTGTAGCTGGTAAATTTTGTTGGCTGCTATGTTTATAAACTAAATTACTGAGGTTCATGCAAGTAACTTAGTAACTTAAAAGAGCTGATTGAATGCATGTATGAATGAATGAATATAAATGCAGTGGTAGCATAGCTTGGTAAATTCACCTCAGCATTTCAACTCTATTAATTTCTTGTTAGACTAAATGCTTTTGAGAAAACTATGTGACAAGCCAGTGTTGGATTAAGCATCTTCAACTGAAGAACCCTGCATCTTGGGTAGGCTATGATTCTGTAAGATAAAAGGAGAAAAAAATAATTTTCTATAAGGGAAAAGAAATATTTATCCAGAGTGAATCAAACAACTACGAGTGTAGTTGCAGCACCATGAAGTACTTCCCAGTTTCACCTATCCACACTAAATAGAAGTGTCCTGTTTTCATACACTTTCATGTTCAACTCATTTTCTGATAAACTGTGTTGTCACATCTCCATGGAAAGCCATAGGGAGCATGTTATGGTCTGAGCATAGTCTGGAGACTTTCTTCCAGCTGTCACTTCCAGTAAGGTAATGACTCATACCCAATTAATTCAAAAGGAGTGACTGCTCATTTATTTTTTAATCATATATTTTGCCACAATTTTAATTTAAGTTAAGGTCAGAGTTTACAAAGTTCTACCTTGGTTTAATGGGAGTTTAGCAAAGAGCTTTTTAAGACTGCTGGAGCAATGCAATGGTTTTGGATCAGAGTCTAATTTGTTGCTGAGTCACAGGTGACTAAGGATATCCAATTCTGTCTCACATATTTAGATTTTACCCACTTGCTTTAATTTATGCAAAAATTGAAAAAAGCAGCAGGCAGACAGTCCAGGCATGCTGGTGTACTTGGTTGTGTCTCACCACAAAATCTGGAATGATGTTTTTAACCACATTAAGCTTTTTTTCTGACTATCTTTCTTCAAAATGACATAGCAGACAGTTTAGGAGGAGAATGTGCTGCAGTTTATTGCTGAAGAGGAAATAACACTGGAAGTTCAACAGTTAATTTAGCTTGCTACTAGTTAGGAGTAATATAGAGTTCTTGACCCCCTTTTTTAGTAATTGATGTAGCATCAACAAGGTGCTTGGGCAAAATGATGGCCACCCCTACTGGAAAAATCATAAATGACAGGTGTTACTTAGGTACATCATCTTTTATCTGGACAAGATGGGCTGTTAGATGAAAGACATGCTGTGCTGAGGCTTTGCACTGTGCTGGGCATGAGGGTCAGCTCTGAGCTCCACATAGCAATGCAATATGAGCAGCAGCAGTAATACATTTCCTTTTGCCATTAGAATTTCAGGTCTAGAATGTGAAAAAGTCCAGTTATTTTCCAAGTCTGATCCTAAAGCAGAGCATCAAGCAATGCTTTCAAAAGTCCCAGTAAACTTAAGCCTATAGGGAGCGCAGCTAAAAAAATCTCATTCCTTATTTATATATTTATAGCTTCATATGTCTTATGAATAAAGTAAAAGTCACTTTAAGTATAAGCAGTGGCATTCATTATTAGTGAAATATAGAATCTACACACTGGTAACATACCTTCAAATAAACTCTAATAAGTATAGAAGTTTCAGGATAAACATCAGAGCAGGGCTGAGCTTTGCTTCACTCTGAAAAGTCATTCCTCTGATGGCTGTGTCTCTGAATCAGATATTTTAATCCTCTTAGAAGACTTAAAATGATCCACTCAGAGAGTTACTCTGCCACTTCTGTACTTAACTAATAGCAAAACTTTGACAGGAAATTAATTTTGTTCTCAAATTTCTGATCATGAAATCTCTTAATGAGAGAAATGTGTTCATTTTACTGGCAACCAAGGAAAGACTTCTGAAGTTTAGGTTAAGATGTTTGAAGATGGGTGATGGATTTCCCTACCTTTGAAAAATTCAAGTGATTTGATATGTATCTAGGACAATAAAATGGCCTGCTCATTCAGATATGCTTGACAGAGCAGGCTCCTACTCTTATAAGCTTTTTAATTTCATTGGTATTAACATGGAAGTCACAAATTCAGTAATAAATATAGAATAATTACTCTGGCAGCCAATTCCATGATCATCTTGCTTTGGCCCCAGAGTCAAGTGATAATTACTGGATGCAAGTAGTGCTATGTTGCTCCAACAGATGGATTTTCCTCAATACCTGTGTACCTCTTGTCATGTCCACCTTGCTTGTGAACATTTACATGGACATATTTTTTGCCAGAATAAATACATGGCAAGTAGGACGGATTCAACCTGAAATGCACAGACAACCTTGAAACTGAAATTTTTCTTCAGTCATGATATTTTTCTTCAGTCACTGGTGTAATAGAGCAACATTCTTTTGAAACATTTTCCTGATTATACTGTCACCATGCAGTCTTTACTACCACTTAAAATAGCAGTGTATGCCAGACTTCTGACCTACAATCCAGGACAGCGGTCCTTTGATTTTCCGCCATTGATACAGTGATATCATACTGTTATTTTTAAACACTTGGAACATACCATGCCACCCAATCTGGTATTAGCAAATCTTGCCTAGGAGATTTCTCTTCTGCTGCTCCAGTGGGGCAGTTCATGCTGCTTTTCCCTGTCTTTAGTTCAGCACTAGCATTTGAGATACAATCAGGGAAAATGCTGGGTTTTTTTTAAATGTGCTTTGTTTCTAAATATTTTTTAAGAGTCGTCATGAATGATTATTAGAAATCACAGATATCTTTACATATATACAAAAAATAAGGTCAACTAAGCTGAAATGAAACCAATTTTCCACTATTTAAGATAGTACCATGTTATCAATGGAAACAGTATTGAATTCAAAGAAAAACCTGTAGCTTTTTAATGTCCCTCACTGAAGCCTGAACACACTGCAGAGATTTTACATATCAGTCTTTGAAAATTAAGTGCATGATCATTCAAATACAGTCCCATGATGCATTCACATAATTTGACTTAAATACTTACACAATTTCTGACTACTGATTCACAACCAGATCTGGTTCAGCTAATTTGTAGTGACATTACCCACAGAACTATAATACACAGCCCCACTTACCCTTTATTAAAGTGGAAATAACCCCAATACCTAAAACTAAGGTATGACTGCTAGGGCTAACACTATGCCTGTTTAGTAAGCTTGACATCAACCAGTCTCTGGCACGAGCAGCACACTCATCTTGGTTTCCTAAAGTGGTATCTTCAGACACACTGAGTCATCTCTGAACCTGTGGGTGAAGATGATAGTGATGACAGTGCTCCTGGAAACATTTCTAACTTCCCACTCAGTGAACAAAGCTCCCTGTTTTGTTTGGCATGCACTGAGTGAGGTTACACTGAACCTCAGGGGAAGAAGGCTCTGAAAGACTGACATCTTCAGCAAAAATGTGAATTTTTCTTGCCATCTCAGAGGGAGTTTCAAAGCAACTCTGCCTTCTGGCCTCAAGTGACAGAATGACTCTCTTGCTTGTTCAATGAGAAGTTAGTGCTACTGCTGAAAGAACTGCTGCTTGCACTGATTCTATGCTCCTGTTGGGGTCTGTGAAGAGGATTTATCAGGCAAAAAGTCCAACAACCCATTTTTATTCTTGGCCTGTACCCATCAGCACTCCACCACCTCCATTTACAGTTTGGGAAGGGATGTCATGGCATATAGCAGCTGTTCAGGGGACCACCTTGCAGGAGATGAAGATGGGATAACTGCATGAAATGGGGCAGATAGGCATCTTTGGGAGAGGGAGACATGAACTGCAGACAAAAACCTTGTTACTCTCCTACAGTTGTGTCAAACTCATCCCTTCTAATGAAATGGATAGGAGTCTCATTAGAAGGATCCTTAAACCAAAGTAGTTGTTGATCGTCCTTCTGCCCTCTTGGTGAGTGTAGCAAGTCCTGTGCAGTGTTTTTTTCTACAGCAGTAGTAGTTCCCATCCTCCTGTCTTCAATTTCTGGTGATACTTCTGCCTGCTGGGCTTGAGGATGGCTCTCTAATGCAGCAGTCCCAGTAGCAGCAGTTCCAGTTCTACGCTTTAAGGCATTCTTGCCAGCAATATCATGGATCTACTTGACTCCCTACAGACAAAAATTACTACAGTTTGAAAATCACCATTGTAGGTTTTAATACTGAACTCACGCCACTTGCAAACATGGGATTTCTAAGTGAATCACTGGAACACAGCAAAACCTCCAGGGACTGGAGAAATCTAGGCAGGAACTGCATCAATTAAAAAAACCCAAATAAACACCATACTCTGTCATTTTAGAGTCTGTACAGTTTTTGTGACATGGCATAATACTTTAAAAATGTTTCCCTATTTTTGTAAAGACAGACAAGCCACAGCTCTCACAGGTTTTTCTTGTAAGAGAGTTTCCCAACAAGAATTTTGGAATATGAATCTTTTTCATCAGCTTCACCTCAGCTATATGAGACAGTTGTCAATCTTAAAGGATCAGGTCTCTTTTTAGACATCTTTCCAATAAAACAATGAAGTGTATGAAAAACTGCAGAATTGAGGTTTAGGTCATGCATGGTTCTATGATGTCAGTAGCTTCAGTATCCATCAGTGCATTGACAATGGTTATCCAAATAAATTCATATAGAGATGTGCTCTGCTTGCTGAGACACTGAACAAAATATTTGAGCCTATGACTCCTCTCTCTAAAGCAGGGAGCTTCTCACACTAGGTCTTATATTTAGTTCTGATGGAGGATTTACACAGAACACTTAGATTAAACAGACTTATATGGCAGCAATAGTTTGGGTTCCTGAAGTAAGTGTTGATGCTTAATGCTACATGCAAACTGCAGAAATGTAGGTTACTCCAGACAGAGTACTCTCTGATGTTTGCAGAAAACCAATGGATGACAGAATTCCCACTTCACAAAGCAAAAGGGGTGGAGGACATTGTACTTGGGCTCCCTTGAGAAAATATGACATGGGTATAAAATCTCTCACTGCTTGTGCTTTACCAACAGGGATAATTAGGTCTGATCAAGGTTAATAACTATGAATAGGTAAATCTCAATGTTTACAACATCTAGATTTTACTTGAAAGAGCACCTTTTACTTCAGAGGCCAATTACTCTGCTCTCCTCAAGAGAGATTAATTGGGTGACCTGCTCCCAGGGCAAACAGCCTAGTGACCCCTCTGCTCTGCTTTGAAAGGGCTGTCTTCCAGGAGGCATCAGGAAATCCCTAATTGCAAGCCACTGCTTTTCAGTTCTCAGGAGAAGGATTTCATTGCATTGCTGTGTCTGGTGAGTGAGTTCTCTCACACACCTAGAAGATTTTAAGCATGTTATTTAGATGGCAAGGGTTACTGTGTCCCTCTGCACCAGAATGATGAGCACTCTTTTTTTTTTTTTTTTTGTGCAAGAAGATTTGCCTTTGAGCATTTTCAGGAGTGTTTTCTTTTTCCAATCAAATGGCTTCTAGAAAGCCTGTTTTAATTCATTGCTTTCCCTTGCATATATATTGCAGAATGCCAGAAAGCAACTGGTGGGAGCAGCCTCCATTCTGGACATTTAGAACTTTCATCCATAAAACACCTCATACATAACAGTTATTCCTCATAACGTTCTTGTAGGTAAAGCATTAGAGTTAGGTAAACAACTCACTACCAGCAATTTAAGGAATTAAAGCCTATTTTGCCTGTAAACTATTGCCAACTCACTTTTATGTTTTTGTTTTTTTTTTTTTTTCCTTCCAGTCCCATCTCTCCACTGCACTGTTTGCATGACATGGAATTGAGATTTCTGGTGCCCTTTCTTAGGAGATGCGTCACTACATGATCCTTTAGCCACATATGGAAGTTCCATCCATCAAAAATAGATACTGCCAGTGGTTCTTGTTCAAGTTCTTCGGGAAAACTGTGTCATCTTAAGCGTACAGCTTTGTGGATAAGTTGACGAATTGCACAGTGAGGGGCTTCCCACTTCCCCCTCCCAGAAACCACCCTTTCCCATGGCCTCACATTCCCACCTCTTCTCTTGGGCTGGCTCTGGTGATTGCCAGGCCTGTCTGTGAACTGCCATGGACCTCCCTGAGAGCAGAAAGCCAAAGCAGTGAACAGCTCTGGCTAGCTGACTGCTGTGTTAGCAAGTTAAACTGACTCATGGGAAAGAGTGACGGGAGCAGAGCTGGCACAAGGGGGAATGGCAGATCTGGGCAGTCAGGAGAGAGGCCAGGGAATAAGAAAACATGGCCAGTAGTGGACAAGAAGACAATGCTCCTTCTGAGTGTGTCTCCCAGTCAGTTCTTCTTTTATGGTGATGGGAAAAAATGGAACTTTTCCATTGCTTCCTTTTCACTGATGGGGGTGAGCAGTCTTAGTGTTGAAAAGAATCATGGATAAATAGGGAAATATAGTAAGAATATAAAAAAGTATTTTTATAATTTTTGACTAACAGATCTCTCACCTCCTTTGTTAGAAGCAGGAAATTGTGTGTTGTACTTTTTAATTTATTTTAGGAATCTTTGTCATCTGCTGTTTTCTATGATCAGACAATGCCCTCAAGGCTTTGCATTGCACCAACTCTGGTAGTTCTCAGAAAGAAAATTCATGAACACAAGACAGATGGGACAGTCCAGAGCTGAAGAAAGAAGCTGAAGAAGAAAGTAGTGAAGTGGATAATTTCGCAAAAATGCCTCATCATGTTGTGGTTATAATTGAAAATCCAAAATGTGGTTATGCATAATGTGAGCCCACATAGCTATCATCTATGGCTCTCTTTAGGGTTTTGCATGAAATTCTATTTACTTTTCTAGCTTATCAGTATAAATGCATGCAGAAAATAATTTTGCAAATCCTAGAGCAATTGCATGACAGAAAAAGTACCCAGTTAATTATATATTACTGGAAATATTTTGCTCTGGATTGATTGTCTTGTTTTGGAAAGCACTTGTATATGAAATATTTGATGAAGAATAACAATAGGAAGCAGGAAATCCAAAACCCAAGAGAAGAAATAAATCTGAAGGAAATAGAGTGAGGCAAATAAAGCACAGAAAAAATGAAAGCGCTTTTGTCTCCAGGAAAAAGTAAATATCGTTAGTCAGTTGACTCAGAGTCAAGTTGTTGAGGATTTTGATTCAGGAGGTTGCTTAAACGTGTCCCTCTGCATCTGAATAATTCCACTGGGACTACTTACATATTTAATTTAAACTTTTATTTAAAATGCTTGCCTTCTGAAAGATATGGTACATAAGGACTGAGTAACACTTCTTGGTGTGATGCTAAAACAGCCACATGTTCTGTGCCAGATGCAATTCTAAGAATTGCCGCATCTGGTCACGTGTATATGTTCTGGTTTTTGTCTGCATTAGCAACATCTGCAAGTTTTGCTCCTTTTAGCTGGGAGTGAATCCAGTGCTCTATTTTGGGAATTACTCTGCTGCCAGAACACCCCTAGCAAACTACCTCCATTCATAACAGGAGAGTTCATAATCTGTTCTTCTAAACTTTTTCTTAATTATAAAGAGCTTAAAACTGTGAATGGGACTATTAAGTCATTGAATCTCACTATTTTTTAGCTAATTACTAACATTATTTCTATTTTGGGGAGGTATATTTTCATCTTTGGAATTCAATCAGATCTTCTCCTATAAAGCCAAGTTTCATCATTATTCTGTGCTAAAGGCTGAATTTTAAAGCATGCCAATACAGCTGGCATGACATTGGCCTTCCTAATTCAAGGACACAAAGGATTACCCTAAACCATAAGCAGAAAAAATTACATTTGTTCTATTAATCAAGATTTTGGTGGGGTTTTTTGTCAAATGTGATTCATACTTGCCTCACAGCAAGATGTCTGAGCAACTTGGTGTTTCCTGGAAGCCCTTTGGTTAGTAAGAGCTATGCATTGAACCATGCAGTTTGTCACCTGCCACACTATTTACAGAGCCAATGAATGGGAACAAAATAGTGCAGAGCAGAAACTGTCAATAATTCACACTTAGTGACTGCTGACATATAAGGTATTGGCAGGAAAACTTCAGCAAATCCCATCACTTCAGTTCATAAACAGTAACAGATTCTCTTTCTTTCAGCTCTTCATTCCTCCACAGATTTTTTTCCAACTATATATTTTAAAAAATTTAAAAGAAATAAAAAGAAATAAGAAGAAATTTTCGGAAACCAGAAAGTACTGTGTTCCCTAAAAAACTTGGAATTGTAATAGTTGGTGTGGCAAAAATGATGGAGCTCCTGCCTTCAGGAATAGAAGGAAACAATGGAACAAGCTGTTCCTTGGGCAGAGGAAACAAAAAGCCTGGCTTTCAAAACATCTTTCTTTCACTCTTTCACTCTCTTAACTCTTTGAGTCTCTGATTGCCCAAGAAAAATAAGATTATCATTTTATCTGCCTTCTTTCCCAGTGGGAACTAACAGCCCTTTATCTTCTCACTTTGTTTTCACCAAACTCAGAGAATCTTTGTCAAATCTGTTTGAAATTCAGCAATGGATTAGAAATCAGAAGACCAGCTTGTAGCTACATGTGCAGAATGAGTGATGAAACAAGCCTCATTTCAGTGGGAGATCAAGCTAACATCCTCCCACTCAGTGAGATATTTCTGAAATTTTACTCTAGAAACCAAGGCAGTTCTGTCTGCCACAGAGAAAATGTCCGCAATCAAAAGCAAACAGAAAACATCAACTAAGGAAACTCTTTATTTCATTAACTCAGTATAATGGGTATGAAAATTAGAGGTGAGAAGACACATTGGCTCCTCACAGTACACAGAGTTTGTGCCACGAGCGAGTAAGCATGACTGAGCAGGGCTGAGGGCAGCAGGCTCCATCCTCAAGGGCTGCCCACAGGGGATGGATGTCAGAGTGGAGCACCAGTGCTGGGATTGTTTGAGGCTTTGTGAAAGACCACAGCCTCAGATGTTCACACAAGTCTCCCTCAACGTCATCCTCGTTTTCTGACAGTCTCAGTTTAATAATGAATTTTAGACAGGGCTTGAATGAAAGTTGCTTTATAATATCCTGCAAAGTCCTGAGTGACTCCACTGAAGGTTTCCTCATGTCTTTGATGAAAGATCCCTGGCTATGTAAAAATCTTTCTTGATTAGTGAAGTCAGCTGCTGTTGGGATGATTTGGGTGGATTTATTTCCTCTTTTAAATTCAAATTGCCTCCAAATAAGTTTCCAAGGCACTGCCTATAGATTAAAGGATAGGAGGAATGTGACACAGAATATTTCAGTAGAAGATTTTCCTCAGAAAACTAATCACTTGGGATTCTAGTTCTGTTAAATGAGTTATCCGAGCAGGCTCAGAAGTTTTAGCTGCAGAATAACTCTGACCCAAAATGTTACTGAACACAGTCAACATTCCATAGAGGTCACTCAACTAGGGCACCCTGTGCCTCCTAAGGAGCATTTGGGATGTTGGAAATCACACTTTTTGTGTCCTTATGCCTTACTCATGGTTCCGTTTTCCTCCTGCCCCATCCAGGAAGCCTTTTCTCATTAAGACTTGAGGGACAGGGTAGGTTCAGCAGGATTTTGGAGGTGTCATAGCAGGATAGTGTGGCTGACTGCCCATCAGCAGCCCTGAGTGCCTTACTCACAGCCACCTGCTGGGGTGGGCAACTAAGTGGGAGGGCTGAGGGGATGGCTACAGCCAAGAAAGATCCTTGGCAGATGTAAGGGAAGTGTTGTGGCAGAGGAGTGGGGGAGATACACATGTGCCACAGTGGCAAAGAAATTAAAGGAGAGAGCTTGGCACCTGGAAATGTGAGAGTGAGAAGATCAGGCAGAGGAACAGCAGAGGATCTCTGCAAGCACCTGTAAAGGAGAAAGTGGGTTTAAAGATTCATTACTTCAAGGACCTGTATATGCAAGTCATGGGCTCATTTCAATTTTACATCTTTTGTAAATTCTGAGCTGTGAATGTATTGTTATATGACACTCTTCTAGCCTCTTGATTTATTTTGTTAAAAGGACAGGTTTAAAAAGAGGCATCTCTTTTGGCAGTTTGAGAAAAAAGGAGGGCTGCATTTAAATATATATTATAACAGGAAGAAGGCAGTAAATAACAAACATATCCATAGGTTTATGCTCTGTTGCATAATAGAAATATTGAGTATATTTTTGTATAGGTTAAGAAACAGTGAAATTTCTTCTATCATACAATTCTCTCACGCCACTTTGAACACATTTTATGAACTAACTTCCAGGCTCTATGGAAATCTGCTCAGAATTCTGAGAAAGGAGAGGTTTATTAATCTGGAAAAAGTGTCTTTGCTTAGAGCCAACTATAGAATCTGTTTAAAATAGGAATTTTTAACAAGTGAATAGTATTCCCTCAGTTGCCCTTAGATTGGCTTTCTTTCATAGTATTGGGCAGAGCCAGTACATTTTCACTCCTGGAAAAAAGTTTTTACATCCCTGAACAGATATTAAACATGATCAGCATAACATCAGTGTATCTGACAAGATTCAACCCACACAGTTTGTTCCTCCAGAACTGACAGAGCTCTTGCTAGCCCTTATATCCCCAACTAATCAAAAAAGAAAGACTGAATGAGCTCCCACAACTAAAGCAAATGAAGTCAAATACTAGACAATTTTAACAAAACTAATAAGGTTTCAGTCATCAGTGAACATACCAATTCTGCTAAAATTAAATTTCTCAGTGAGCCAAGTGCAAGGCATGTTTAATTCAATATTATTGCCAAATGTTGACTGGCTGTGGAGAGCCCTATCTTCAGATATTCAAATCTAGCCTACTCCAGCCTCATGTAGGGATTCTGTCACTTGCATTATCTTGCAAATGTACCTACTTTTAAAGAGTGCTGCCATTGTCAGGTTTCAATGAAAGAGTTGTCATGAATACATGTTATACTAGTCTGGTGATTTAAAATTTGAGCCGATGGGTATGCCTATTCCTTTTACACTGTGGGGATGATTTTAAATGTTTGATTATTTAATTTACTTACTGAAACTGAAGTAAATTAGCTTGATACTATTTAAGTTGGAACATAATTTTAATGGTGTAATTCATAGAAGATGGGAAAATTAATGGCCTTTAGCTGTTCCTTTGGATCTTTGCCATTTGAGCCCACTGGTTTCCCAGTCTTGACAGTCATGCTGATAGATCATACAATGTTGGCTGTTGTATAATACTGCATTTTCCTTCTAGTCTCCTCCAAGCTAAAGCTAAAGGATGTGCAAGAGGGAGAATCTGACCAAGTCATAGCTCATCTCCCTGCTTTTGTCAGGCTAGCACCACCCTGATCACAGAAGTCATCATGCAGTGGGAAGGCACACAGCCTTCCTATTAGCATCATATCTGTAAAAGCCTGTGCAGAGTCTGACAAGCTGGTTTGTGCTATGGACTTTCAGTGCTGGCCTTAAACTTGACTTCTTTGCATAAGGCATGTGCAAGATGCCTAGGGCAGATCCCATATGAGACCCAGGTCCTTTTGTCCTTCTTTATCTCTCTTGGCCATGTGTGGTTTTAGCTGGGGTTTTGGTTAATTTTCTTCACAGTGGATGGTATAGGGCTATGTTTTGGATTCATGCTGGACATAGGATTGATAAAATAGAGATATTTTTGTTATTGCTAGACAGGACTTACACAGAGCCAAGGCCTTTTTGGTTTTCATACTGATGACAAGGAAATTATGGCTGCATGGTGTGTTGGGAGGAGGCACATCCAGGACAGGTGACTCAAACTGACCAAAGGGGCATTCCAGACCATATGACATCATGTCTAGCATATAAACGTGTGAGGAAGAAAGAGAAAGTGCAGGGATATGTTTGGAGTGATGGAGTTTGTCTTCCCAAGCAACTGTACCATGTAATGGAGCCCTGCTTCTTGGGAATGGCTGGACACCTGCCTGCCCTTGGGAAGCTGTGAATTAATTCCCTGTTTTGCTTTTTTTGAGTGTCTGGTTTTTACTTTCCCTATTCTTTATCTATGTCTTTATTTCAACCCACAAGTTCTTCAGCTTTTACCCATCCTGTTGTCTCCTCAGTCCCGCTGGTGGAGGAGTGAGTGAGCTGCTGCTCGGTTCTTGGTGGCAAGCTGGCGTTCAACCATGACATCATGATTTTCTATGTCTTTGTAGAGCTCTTATCCTTCATGCTGAACCAGAGGAACCACCATGGTTAGCCTCTGTGCAGCTGTCAACCTCACTTTCACATAACTATCTTATACCTGTATGCAAAACTTTGCAATGCTTTCTTCTTCCAGTGTTTTGGTGTCTTCTGCTACTCTAAGACATTTCATTCAGGTACCCCATTCTGTTCCAGTACCTCATTGGTGTTATCTGAGACATTTATATGTTTAGTGTGTTTTAACATTTAAAGAACAGATGTTATTTTGTATTGTGTCAACTTCAGAAAATGTAACATCTAATCACTTCTGCTCTGTGGCCCCTCTTCCTTTATCAGATCTTTAAAAAGGCTATGACTAACATATTCCTCCTTACTGTCAAATATCTGGATATGGTTAGTAACAGTGTTGTTTTGTCTGTGTTATACTTCAGAAAAACTAATTTTAGACTGGTGCTGCATCTGCTAGTGTTAGCATTTCCCTTTCTACTAAAAACCATGAACAGATTATCATCAAGTTGCTAAAGATTTGCATAGTGGACATTAATTTCTTTTTTTTCTCCTTCATTTATGGTTGCAGTATGTCCCTTTATGAAGGCTAGGTCAGGTGCAGCCCCTTGGAGGGTAAAGCAGATGGTTCCTGTCTATCCAGCAGCTGGGCATACGTAGATGGAAAAGCTTTGCAAGACAGCTTAGTGTAGAAGAGATACAGCAGAGAACTGGGATCCTGCAGCTCAGGAGGAGCAGACAGACAGACTTCAGAGGCTGGTGGAAAAGACTACCTAGGGGATTAGTCAGGTTTATGACAAACTAAGAAAGTCACTGAGTTGACCAAAAGCAAACCTGTAACCAAGGAAGATATGTTTGGGAAACCTTCCTTATTTTTAATCTGCTTGAATTGGTAATTTTGTTCTTTTCCTTTTCAATCTTTTGGTGTTGGTTCAAGGTTTAATAAAAAATTGCTTTCTGAGTTTCAAAGTCTTTCAATCTTCTTTGGGGATCTCATTATAAAGAAAAGGTCTAGGCAGTTCCCTCACAAAACCTTGGCTGACTCTGGTTTCTGTCACAGTTAGGTAGTTAAGAGACACTAAATATCTCCCTTGCTCATAAGCTTCAAACTGCTGAACATAATGAGTAAATTCAGTGCAATAAAAGACAGATTTCCGTGAAATTCAGTATTTGTACCATTTGCACAACTTAATGGCACCATCTTGCAAGGCCCATGTGAACTGAGCTGTATTCAAAAACCTGTGAGTGTCATGCTCTAGGGGACCCTGCTTGAGCAGGGAGGTCAGACTAGGTGACCTCCAGTCATCCTTTCCAGTCCTACGTGCTCTGTGATTCTGTGAACATGCAGTACATACAGCAGTACTACTTTTGGACTATTTGGTCTCTTTGGGGTTTGGAAGTTTCTGCAGTTGATACCTCAAGAGGAATCTTAGTCAATATATGTTCCTGTCTAGATCACTGGCTCTTTGGGGCTGGTGATAGCAAGCCTTGGCTGTCTTCTCCCTAATAACTAAGTGTAGGTAAACCTGATCCAGGTAGGCATTGCCTAGATGTTGCTTGTTGTGCCGTCAGACTGAAAATTTGTGCCTGACTTGGTGTTTGCTCCTCATCTTGAATCCTGCAGTGTTCATTTAATCTCCTGATATTTGAGTGTTGGCCACTCCTTTGCCTTTGTTTTTTGTTTCATGTAGTTCCTAATATTAGTACTCCATGCTGTCAGTCCAGCCATCATCAACTTCTTATTGTCATAGAGACCGGTGTTTCTGCAAGGATGTCAGCATCTTGGCATGTCACTCTGAGCTTTACAGTTTCCAAAGGTACTGGGTGAATTAAATAAAAATAAATATTGCATAGTAGAAGCTTATGCTTTGTTGCACATTGTACTGGACCATCCTCTTCTGTTCCATCATGATATTTAGGAAACATATAAAGAATACTTTCAAAAATAACACTAATTTCATTATTTACAAGGTTTCCTCACCTCTTTGGGTCCCCAACCTAATGTGGAGTTGGGAGAAAGATCTTGTATTTGAGAAATTTTCAAATTGACCAGCCATCCCTTATGTGTTGACTATCTTCTAAAATGCTAGAGAAAAGAAGTGACCAGCCCTGAAATAATTAAACCAGTTTGGTACTCAATATGTCAGCAAATAATAAGAAAGGTGATCCACAGAGACTTTGTAAACATTCGGTGAAGAAAGAAATGCAATGATACAAAAGTGGGAAATGATAACAGCAGTGAAAATATCCAAGTGGCTCATCTAAAAATGATATGTTTGCAGTCTGCTTTTATGTGAAGCAAACCTTAACTGAAGGAAAAATAATCCAAGCTACGTATTCTGAGGAATAAAAGCAGCAAATGGGCCATGACTGGAAAGAAAACAAAACTAAACAAGTAAGCTCACCTGCAGAATAAAGAGCCATAATTGGTGTTTAATGCATTCTGCACTCTGAGATTGATGCTGGTTGTGATAAACAGAGGAAGGCATACATATTTCAGAAAACAAAAGGATGGGCTAAAAACGGGTAGATAGAGAGAGGGAGAGATAGGCACATACATACATGCATAGATATTTACTTATATACAGATAGATATACATGCATACATAAATGCATGCAGACACGTGTGTACATGCAGATACATCTAGCTGTATTTCTTAATGAGACTCTGCTGCAGTGATGTGTCAGTGATCTATATGTTCTATGTCGTTCTGAGATATATACGTGTGCTGAGAAGCTTGAGACTCCCTGTGCGCTTAGCTTGAAAGCATCCATATCTTTGGTTTGGAAAAACAAATACTTTGTAAGATTTTCTTTGTTATGCAAAAGTTGATGAAGAGCTGTGCTGATTCAGACCAGAGTGCTGGCCCAGTATTCTGTCCCAGCAGTGGACATAGGTTAATTCCTAGAGCAAAGAACAGGGCAAGCACATGATATTTACCCTCATACATTCCCAGCAATCAATTACTTGCATCTCTGAAGATTTCATAAGCCTAGTAGCCTTCAGTGGAATTTTATTCCAAATAGTCACTTAGCTTCTGCTTGTATCCATGTAAAGTTTTTGGCCCCTGAACTGGACTGAAAAGAGTTTGAGTGCTCTGATTCATTTTTTGGGAAGATCTATCTCCTTTGGTTTGTTTGCATTAAGGTCGTATCAGCCTTTTTTCATGACATCACATACACCAGTCATACACCATAATATTATGAAAGTGTCTGTATATATATACATGTATTACACATTTATTTATTTATTTATTTGTTTATTTATTTGCAATGGCTTTATGTTTCCATAAAAAGCCTCAACTGAGTGAAATTCCCATGAGGAAGAGGAGTTTGATATGGTGTTGTGGAGATCTGAACCTCTCTCTGGGACTGAAATATTTGGGTCCACTGTGTGTGGCAGAAAAGAGGATGCAAATACAGAGCTGGGAGCCAAGTTCTCCTGAAAAATATCCCAGGGACCAGGAGTTGCTGGGTGGATTTTGCTGCAGTTCAGAGAGTCTCTGAGTTGTCACTGAAAGTAGGTTTGAGGAAATGACTCACCTGAATAGACACAGTGGGAAGGTCAAGTTATTTATGAACCTTTTAATTTAATTGTTGATATTTAAACTCCATCTGGCATAGTTACTTCAGATTTTCTCTCTTCAGACAAGTTAGGGATCTTAGTTAATACTGCAGCAAAACCTGACTTGTCTGACTTTAAAGGCTTTTGTCTTGGAGGAAGAGTTCATTGGAGATGAAAGCCTGGACAGATCTACCTCAAAGCTATGGTCAATATTTATTTTCTCAATTATGCTTATTATTTGTATCCTGCTTTATCAAAAATTACCTTGTGTTCCCTACAAAGAGATCCCTAACATCTGTTGCTTACTAGCTTTTTCTTATGCTGTCTCTGTGAAAATCTCCTGATAATAAACAGGTTGTAAGCATTTAAAAAGGACGAGTGATCCATTCTCTGTGGCTACTAGGATTTTCAAAAGGCATTTTTGAGCAGAGTAGGCTCCCTCATGATACTGAGCATAAATTCCCTGCACTTGCATTTCTCTATCAGTGAATCTGAGTGGCTGATTAAAGATTTAGAAGTGGTTTGGGTTTTTTTCTGGCTTTTTTGTCTTCCCCTATTCTTTCATAAAATAACACAACATTTTCCTGATTTGTAGGGGCTAGTAGGACTTTCGTGTCTAGCAGTAAAATGATCTTTCTCATCTGTGACCTACCAATTATTATAAATGTCACTGTTGACAGTTTAAGGTGGCACAAATATTTTAAGTGAAATGTAACAATTAGGTGGTGCCAGCCCAACAGAAATTTTTACTGTTCAGTACCGGGCTGTTTCCAGAATTTTCGCTTGTTTCACAAATGCAGTTTCTACATTTAATCTAGAGGAAGGTTAAAGGCCAGACAAAACATATGAGAGTTTAAAAGTGGAAACTTCACAAAAGATGAAAAATACAATAATTCCTGAAAATGTCTGCAACAAAAATACCCTATGATGATATAGTGTATATGATACACAATATGATGCTTGGTTGTATAGATGGAGAAACTGAGGAGTCTCAGTGCTATTTCTGTATAATGGGAATATGAATTAAGAAGTGGCTCACAAATGATCCAGCACTAAGAGATCCAAACCAATCTGATACCAACCAATATTTTTTTTTATTTGGATGAGTTGTACCAAAGTGATATGTTTTTATTTTTTTTTTCCATACATTTCCATAATTTTTTCTTTGTTACCAAGCTTTTGAAAGTTGAGCAAGCTGTTTTTCTTTGCATGGCTAGTTGCTGAAACCATGGCTATTTTTTCCCTTTTTAAAATTTGAATATCCATATTTGCCACCTTATTGGCTGCCTTCTCTTCTATGAAGTAAAGTGTAATTGGTAGTCGGTGTAATATATGTGTTCAGCCTGGGAATTTTTGAAACAATTCTAATCTCTTTGTTTTGAAGAATATGTCTTTCCTAATGCCCCCTCCACATCCACCCACTCTCAGAATAATTTCTGCAATGCATCATTGTTATATCTTCCCTTATGCCTACATTTTCTCTCTACATCTTTCATTCTGACTTTAGATACCACACTCACTTGTGAGGTCTCTGGAGTGTCAAAGCTCCTAGACAGTATTCCAGACAATGGATGTGACTCTGTTTCAAGCAATTTCTACAACTAACTAACCTGTTTCCTTAGACATGTACTTTTTTTCCCCTTTGGTGCTGTCAGTGAGGCTGTACGGTAATGGCTTTATTTCTTTACAGAGAGAGCAGCTCTGCCAAATGCTGGTGAGTGCTCAGTTCTCTGGTTATCACTGTCCTCTCAAAAGTCTTTCTTCCAATCTCTTACAGATTTACTTTTATTTTCCTTCTGAATATTCCTGGGTTTTGTTTTATTTTGCTTTTAAACCTAGTCCAATATGGAACCGAAGAGCTGAAAAATGAAAATTCAAAACTTGTAATCTGATCTGAGTACATTCTGCAGGCTGGCAAATTTCAGTTTCTTATTCTGTTATGTTTAAGCCTATTTTCAGAAGTATTTTTTATCTCTGTTCCATGTCTCTGAGGCCCACTACTTACATTAGAGATTGAACAAACCCAAAAAATGTCATGTCAGACTTGTCAAACTGAAGTCGGATATAAATACTACAACTTTTTATTATTTTTTATTATTATTTCACATATGTAGTCAATTATTCTTTCTGGGAATTGAGTATTTTTCTATATCTGTATCATGGTTTGTTCTCTTTCACTAACTTTCAGGCTGACAATTGAAATTCATGCCCTGGATCCTGCAAATATAATTTGTCTAACCCCCATATATTAGAAAATATACAGACCTTTATCTCCCTATGCCTTCCCGTATGTCATCTCTTTTTAGAAGAAAACAAATCCTTGCCTAAATGAGTCTTGCCTTCCAAGAGTCTGTTGTATCTGTGGAAAATTCTAGAGGTATTAGTACAATAATATGCTGTTGCATTTCGTCATTTGACAGTTTTTGTCTTGTTTCATGATGCTTTTCCTCCTCTATTGAGCATAGTAGCTGATAAATATTGGTGGCACTTTATAAACAGCCAATATCAGACTATACAACTAACACTAACTGAAGCTTGGGCTGGAGGCTGGGCTGCAGCTGCTTTGTGCATGGATTTGTGTGGTTTTGTGTGGAGCTCAGAAATCAGAGAGGATGAACCACTTTGTCAAAATTTACTGACATCTCAAAAAACACCACAAAGATCTCAAGGGCACAGGCACTGATGAGTGCATTGGTCCATAGTCAAATACTGCATTAAGAGCTATCCTAGATCTGTAATTAGCTCACTGTGAAGAGCAGACGTTGAGAGCCTCATCCTATGCAAGAAACCCCAATATATCCCTGTTTCAGCCAAATTTTAAAAAGAACTTCTTTTATTCTTTTTTCTTTAAAAATAAAAAGACCAAAAAGGAATAAAAATGTTTTGTTTGCTTTGTTTTGTTTTTTTTTCTGAACAGCTGTTAACCATTGTCTGCATAACCATGATCAGCACAATTGCTTTGATGAGACTAAGCCCACACAGTTTGTTCCTCCAGAGTACACCAAGTTTCCTGCCAGCCATTCTGTATTTGCTACAGCCCAACCTAATAAAAAAGACTGAATGAACTCTCATGATTGATGCAAATGAAGCCAAATGCTGCCACAAAAGAAATAAGACTTTTGTCATTATCAGTCACTTTTATTATGCTGGAAGGGAATATTCTCCGCAAACCTCATGCAAACTATACCTAAGCCACAAACTTTCCCTCTTTTTTTCTTTTTTTTT
>VXBI01000178.1:0-15057 GCA_013397375.1 Toxostoma redivivum | reverse complement strand
GTTTAATGGAACAGGAAGATTTACAATTGAGAAGCAGGGAAGGGTTTAACACAGCCTCCTGACTGAACGGCCCTGGAGAGAGGGGCCAGGAAGAAACCCATGACTGCATTCAAGTAATAGATCTCCAGACCCAGGCTAGGAGAAATTTACAAGACACTCCCTGGCCTGAGGAAAACANGAGAAATTTACAAGACACTCCCTGGCCTGAGGAAAAAAATGTTTTTATTGATGGATCTTCAAGGGTGGTAGAAGGGAAGTGAGTTACAGTATGCACTATCATTAAGGGAAGGGAATTAGAGGAAGGGGGGAGGTTACCGCCCACATGGTCAGCTCACAGTGGAGCTGTATGTGCTTAGAAGAATTATATCGGGACAAGATAGTGAATATTTTTACTGATTCTATATATGCATATAGGGTGATACATGCATTTGGGAAATTATGGGAAGAAAGAGATTTATTGACCTGCAGGAGGAAAATGTTATCTCATGAGAACTTAATTTCTTGCCTATTGGAGGTAGTGAATTTACCAAAAGGGGCGACAATAATACACGTCAGGGGACACCAGGCAGGGTGCTCAGAGGAGGCAATAGGTAATTGATTAGCTAATGAAGAGACTCAGAAAGCTGCACTGTTGCTAGAAATCTCTAAGATCCTCCCCTTGCTCCCAGTAACCCCACTGCTGCCAAACTCTTTTCCATCAGAGGAGCTTGAGATAATTAAAAATAGTAGAGCAGAGGGAAGGGGATAATTTGTTTACAAGGGATGATAAACAGTGAATATCAAAAGCTCTGGCCCAACAAATATTAAAACAACTCCATGAAGGAAGTCATTGGGGGCTCTTGAGGATTGGCAGAAGCCTTCATCAAAATGTACACTGCTGTGGGTCTTTTTACTCTGGCAAAGTGAGCAACTGAAGGTTTCTTGATTTGTGCTAAAGCCAATAACAGGGTAACAAAACAAACTGCCAGGGGAGGGAGGCCTTGGGCTTATGTCCCTTCCAAAGATGTCAGGTGGATTTTACTGAAATGCCCTGAGTGGCAAGGTTTAAATATCTTCTGGTAATATTATGTCAGCTAACAGGGTGACCAGAAGCATTTCCAGCTGTTTCAGCAACTACAGGATCAGTTATTAAGGTATTTTTGGAACAAATAATCCAAAGATATGGGACCATGAAAGCAATAGACTCAGATAGGGAAACTCATTTTACAGGAAAGATCCTTCAAGGGATTATGACTGCTTTAGAAATATAATGGAACCTCCATACCCCGTGGCACCCTCAGAGCTTGGGTCAGGTAGAAAGAATGAATGGAGAAATAAATACCTTTTGAAGATGGTGATAGAAACTAAAATGCCATGGGTACAGCTTTTGCTACTGGTTTTGGCAAGAATAAGGGCCAGACCCAGAGGAGATATTCAATTATCTCCCTTTGAATTGATATTTGGAATTCCTTACCCTTGGAATTCTCAACCTAGTGGGGGGTAGAAATATGTGACGTATATTTAAAACAATATGAGGCCAGGGTACTGTCTCTTGTGAAATCTCTTTGGCAGAAAGCTCGGCTGGCAGAGCTTTGGACTTTGCTGTTCATAACATCCAACCAGGAGATTGGGTCCTAGTTAAGGAGTGGAAAGAAGCACCACTGGTGGTGAAGTGGTGTGGGGCTTTCCAGGTGTTACTGAACACAGAAACAGCCAAGACAGCTGAACACAGGTGGACCCATCACACCCGGGTCAATGTCTCTAAGGCCCCAGAGATTTGGACTTCCTGGCTGGAGGAGAAGGATGGGAGGCCATGACTGACACTCTGCAGGAGTGGATTGGAGCAGTAGCCAGTGCGTTGACATGAGGGGAAGGCCCATGTGCCTACCCACAGACTGCTGAAATAGTCTGTATGGGCATTCTTCCTTTCATATCTCCAGTCATTGGAGGGAAAATCCTTGCTGTCATTGTTTTATGTTAAGTGCTTTCTGTGCCTTCACTTGCCACAGGTGCTGTGGATGACAATGTGAGAATTAGATTAGGTAATTAGATTACACCATTAGAATGTTTTTCTTAATATTAATAATCTTACTTTTATATTGTCAGTTAGATTTGGGCCAGAGGCAGGAGAGTTGTTTTTTCAGTCCTAGGAAAAGTAACAAAAACCTTTAACCTTAGCAATTGTTGGGTCTGCAGATAAGCCAGGAGGATCTGAAGACTGGACATGGGTGGCCAGCCCAGTCGAGTCTACATGGTGAATCAGCACCCTGAGTAAAGTCCATAATGGGATAGGATTTTGGGATGAGGAAGGAAGTCCATGGCAACTTCATTCTTCTGAAAAAGGCATTTATTGTCTAAATAAACCAGGGGGCTTATACGTGGAAAAAAGTATTTGTGACTGGAATTTATATTTGGGTTTAGATTGTTGAACCCCCCAACTGCCTTCTCTATGATTGTTTCAAATATTGAGGCAGATGGAATAAAATGCATGTTAAGCTCACTAATGGTAGCTGGGTAAGGTGTTCGTACCATAATTACTGAAGAGATTTTGAAGGCTGTAAAGCAGTGGAGAGGGACAGGTTTTTTGACTACTTATTTTTAAGCTGCCCCTGAGATAATTCCACAAGTAGGACACATGTTCTCCATGACTATCAGTGGAAGTGGCAACACCGGAACAGAACTTGAACCCTTTCTAATAATTTCTGGTCCATATCTAACAAAACAGATCTGGGATGTAGCTGTAGGTGGAAACCTCATGTGGGAGCTTGGAAATGTAAATATTGTGATGCTTATGGTAGGGCAACTATTGTTGGAGGACCATTAGGCCCAGGAAGCAAGCTGTATTTTGACCCACCAAATGATGATGAAAAATGGAAAAGCCCCTTTGCCAATGGAACCTGGGCTTTAAAAGGGCATTATTGGCTTTGTGACGAACATGCTTATTGCAGGGTACCTCCAAACTGGTCAGGGATATATTATACAGGGTATATTACACAATTGTTCTTTTTTTACTAACACAGCTTTGGGAAAATCAGTTAGGAATCAAAGTATATGATCTATTAGCAGAAGTTAGTGAAAAATTACATTACTCAAATATCTGTTTGCAAATAGATGACAACAGAAAAGTAGTAAAACAGATAACAACAACAACAAAAAAAAAAGTTAGCTCATGTACCAGTCCAAACATGGAATGTGCGAGAAAAGATGGACATGTTTTTGTGGACTATGGGTTAAACCAAGGCTGTTTTTCCTCTTATGTGCTATAGCAACTCTAATCTTTTTACCATGCATGATACCTTGTCTAGTGCAGCTCATTCAGCATGTGATCAAGGGTATGCAAGTAGTCGCCATGCCTACTGATCCAGAAATGTCTACAAAATGACAGAAAATGAGGTCACTGCAAATAATCACAAAAACAAAATCCAGGAAGAAAAAAAAAAGACAATTATTTAGAAAATAAGAAGGGGGGGATTGAAAGGAATGAGAGGGATGTGTCTTTACAAACAAACTGTGGGCCTGCTGGAGATAAAGCCAGATACTGATAGGTGAAAAGCAATGGGGAGGACCCATAAATTCCATAGGAATTCCACTAATTGACAAAGGCTGTTGCTCACTCAAGGCCATACTAAATTCCTGGACTTGGAGAGAAAGAACAGAGATACAAAGAAAAAGAAGGGGAGGAGGCACATTAGAAGGTGGTCTTAATTATTAGGTGATTTGGGAAGTCTGTACCTCTCAAGTACCTCAGTCAGTGTGAAAGAGAGAGGGAAATGATGCTGGGAAATTAGGATAAAAAGGAGGCTGCATCCTCCAGCAATTTGAGCAACCCTATGAGAAATGCCCCATGGCCTCTTCCTTTATTTGAATAAAGTTACAGGACTCCTCTGTCTCCTTTTTGGACATAGATCTCTGACATAATGGATTAATTTTCCTGACAAACATAACTAGCAATCTGAATGAGCTTTAACTTGTGACATAAACGTCTCCTGCCAAAATCCTGTAGAGCAGAAAATAAAGGCCACTTTTTAAAAGAAGTAAAGCCTAAAAAACTCAGAGCTCCTAGCTCAAACTGTTCCTTTGACCAGTGAGAGGTACTGAACCATGATTTTGAATGTCCACCCTGTTCCTAAACCCATCCCACCAGGGCCCAGGCTACTTCCTAGGGTGCTAAGTCTTTGTCTCCACGCGGCCCGACAGAGAGCTAAGGTGGGGCTGCCTGTCCCCGCAGATGCCATTCCCGGTCGGGCTCCGCCGGCGCATCAACCCTCCACGGAGCGACCCCAGGAACAGCTGCGGCCTTCCCTCAGAGCCGTCCGCGGAGCAGCCAGCAACAGCGACGAGACAGTACAGGGAAGACCTTTCACGGAGACGCACCATACATCACCTCCTCTCAGTGCAGCTTTGAAGAGGTTTAACCAACCCCTCCGCTGCGCAGGCGTTTGGGGGGAGGGGCAAAGCCCCGGTCGTATGTGTGCCAGGGTAGGTGGAAGGGCTGGTGAGGAGTGAAGTGTGCGGAAGAGGAGTGTGCTATGTGATGTCACGTGACATCGCGTGGTGGTGGGGAAGGAGGGGGAGCCGGGCAAGTGGTCACGTGACGGTGGTGAGCGCCTCTGCTGCTTTGTGAGCACATTGGGCAGGTATCGCGTAGGGGGGCCGTGGCTGCCTCCTGCGGGGAGTAGGGGGACGGATGGACGGGAATGCGAGTGCGCCTGCCCCCCTTCTTCGCTGCCTGTCCCGTGCGCGCGGTGACTGCTGTGGACTCGCGCGCCCAAGGGAGGCCTGGTGCCCCTTCTCATCTTAACACTCCGGGGGCGGCTGTTGGAACCTAAGCGGTCTGAGGCCCTGAGACAGGCCCGCCGCCTAGGGCCGGTTCCTCATTCTGGTGTGAGCTTTTGTCTGGGGACGGGTATCTGCTGGGACCGCGCCTCCCCGCCGGGCCTGCTGCCCCTTCCCAGCTGCGGAGGGGAATGAGGGTGGTGGCGTGAGGGGGGGTGGCTCTGCCCTACTTATGCTGGCGGCCGTCCGAAGGAAGGTTGGCTCTGCTCTAAATTACCACCTTTCCCTCTTCTCCCCATTCCCTTAGGGGCGCGGTTAGGGGCCGTTGAGTAGGCCGCGGTTGCGGGTAGCTTCTGCCCCAGTCCGGGTTCGTGTGGGGAGGGGAAGGCCACCTGGTGGGTGTCGGGAGAGGTGGATTAATTTTCTGCGCTTTTCTATTCTGGAGAGGAGGTCTTGCATCCCCTTCTCCTCATTTCTCATCTCGTTACAGCTGGGGGAGGGGGAGTTCTCTCCTGAAGGATTTGTGCTTCCGGTTCCTTGGGCTTGTGGGTGTGAAGAAAGGACGGGGGGTGCAGTGGACCTTTCAGAGAAGTGCATCTGGTGAAGGGAGGCGTCTTTGGGTCTTTCTAATCTTGAGTTGGGCCAAAGGAGGGCTGGCTGCATGGGAAGGGAACAAGTGGGTGAATAAATATTGATTTGTGCCTTGTGTAGGGTGTTACTTTCACGTTTTCTTTATCTCCTTCCCCAGTGCTCCCTCACTGGTGTGGTAGGGCAGCTGTGTCGTGGTCACAGCTACAGAATTCACTGACGGTAGCATATTGGCAGCAACACTAGGTTACTCGAGGACATGACAATGAACGAACTGTTATTTCTGTTAGCCATTTCTACTTAGTCTTTCCTCACCCCTGACTATGTGAGCTTGTTGAGAATTGCAAGTCAGTGCAGAGCTTTATTATTGGACTGGCTTTTTTTAATTTAAAAACAAAAAAAGAGAAAGCTCTCCTGTGTCTGCTATTGTTGCTGAAGAAAATTCTAGCAGAAAAGTGAGCTGGTAGAAACCCTTCTGCAAGAAACTGGATGTAGAAAGGGACCTGGTGCACCTTTGAGCTTGGTGCATGGACATGCAGAGCCCCCTTGGTTACCTTCAAAGGAACATGTAGTCTAGTGGAACAGAAACTTTGGGTTTGGTGTGAAGCTATGTAAGGGGAAGCTCATGAGGGCCAGCCTGCTTTGTTTCTAGCTACCAAGCAGTAATCTGTCCTTAGTAATCTCAATTTGAGTGAATACTGAATGCTTATAATACAGCAGCAGATCAAGGTGTGATAGTCTCTGGGGTAGTGGTGGTGCCTGAAAAAATGGAGGGACTATTCTGGTGTGAGAGCATCTGTTTTCAAGAAGATAAATTAGAGCTGGATGAAAGGGAAAGGAGGGGAAGTAGCACTTGCCATTGAAACAGAGTCCTTCACAACAAATGGTAGCAATTCAGCCTTCTGAGTCTTTGCTTTTTTAATATTTACTAGTGCCTTTTAGTAATTCCCTTAATATTGATACCTGAGCCTGAGCTTTCTGTGGTGGATTGATCTGACTTTTTTGAAGAATATATTTTTAACCTTTTACTAGGTAACTTGAAAGCAAGCAAGACTAAATTATTTCATAGCATTAATGATGTTTGGGACTCCTGGAAGGTTACACTGAGAAACTGGATTAACTAGTGTAAATCAATTTTGTGGAAAATGAGGCAGCTGTGTTTACAATCTCAGCAGTTTAAAGGAGGTAGGGAGGAGTGGGAATGGGGCAAGTTCTGTTCTAGTTGCAGTTCTATCAGAATGTTGATTTTTTTTGAAAAGTGTTTATAGTAATAAAAACAAAGGCATGGAAATTCAGAAATTGTTCAGACTGTTTCACTTGCATTGTTTTGGCCAGTCCTCAAAAAAACTGGTGCCATGAATTGCAAAAGTATTTGACAATTTAGGACTTTGGAGTTACACTCACCACTAAAATCTAAGGAAGCTAAGGGAAAACCCAACCAAAACCCAAAAAAATCTTGTGTTAGCAGGAGTGTGTGTGTGGTTTTTAGTTGCTTTTTTTGTGTTGTTTTTTGTTTTTTGCTTTTTTATTTTAGTTTTTCGAATTTTTAAGCTATCTTTATAGAAATTAGGCGCAGATTTTTGGTGTTTCACATTTCTTTCATGGATTTCTGTGATGCTTTCCTCATAGAATGCCATTTCTTGGAATGTTTTACATTTGTTGGTGTCCCCCTAGTGATACTGATTGTAGCAGAATAGTATACTGATTAATAGTGCTTGAGAAATGTATGTATCATGGACTGTTAATATACTTTTAATAATTACAATTCATAGTATTACTGATGATAGTAATATTTACTTGCAATTTCAGTGATGTTTAGTACCAGTACTTGAATAGGTACTTCATGAAAGACTAGGAATACAAACTAATATATTTTAATAATTTTTAAAATTTATCTTTGTCTCTTATTTGGCTGGAGCACACGAGCAGGACTCTGAAGACCTGTTTTCTGTGCCTGGCTTTGCAAAAGTCTCATATGACTTTGGTAAGAGAGAAGTCAAGTGACTTGTCCCCTTTGTAAGATGACAGATTAAAGAAACTTAGTGTTGTATTTGTATCCTTCAAAATTATTGAATGGAAGGTACTAGAGGAAATGCATTGTTATTCTGCCTGAGCTTTTTGTTGAACTTATACTTGTTTTTGTTTTTTTTCTAATACAGTCTGCTTGTTTGTAGCCCATTATGTCCTCTGCTTCTCAGAGACCTAGTTTTGACTTGTACTGTTTTTCATATAACTTTCCTAATCAGGTTATGCTCATTAAAGTGAACACCAGGATGAAAGGTTGTGAAGTAGCTCCTTTACAATTGCCTCAGGTTCATATTTTACAAAAATAATACAGAGGGTTTCTCTGTTTTGCTTTGACGTGAAAGTCCATACTCTTTAATTTTGGCTATCCAAATTGGGAGTTTGTTGGAACTACCCATCTTCCTGGGGCTCCTGCAGACTGTTTCAGGTGTGGTACCCTCAGTCCTTTTCTTCCCACTACTTTGCAATGCTGCAAAGAGTAAACAGTGACTAAAGACAGATTAGCGGTGATACAGTCTGATGCCTAAGATCTCATGGCTTTCTCAGCTTGCTTTTACTATAGCATAATTATTTTGCTGAGCATATTGTTTTATTTATGTTCCCTCTAGACTAAAGCTTGTAAGATAGCTTATGTAAACAACTTTGCTCAGCTCCCTTGGAGTTGTTTCTACTCGAAGTTCTCTTGAATTTTTGGTTTTTTGTTCAGCTGTCTTTGTGAAAGCTGCAAGACCCTGGCTTCTTTTGAAGGTAAAATTGCCAGGCTTTTTCCCCCTCCCTCCCCATCTTCTTAAATCAGTCTTCCAACAGATGAGCTTGGAGGAGTTCTTAACCTGGATGTGTGTAGCATTTTGCATTAAAAATGATGAAATGTTTTCCATAATGAGAGATCTTTGATCTTTCTCAAGACTTAAGGTTTGCTCAAAGTAATATTTATATTGTAAACTTTATGGTTGGGTTTTTTTTTTTTTTGCTTTATTGTACAGGAACCACTGATTATTACAGATCTGCAAAAGATGCAGATTCAGTGGAATTTGTGTTACAGGATTATTCGCTGTTTGAATCCAAAGTTAAATGGAGAAAACACAAATACTTTCTTAACCTCCAGATTTAAATTATTAGGTTGTACTTTTTTTAACCTGGTTTAATGTGGGGGGGAAGGACCCATCTTAATCTGTTAGGGAGCTCTATGGCTCAAGGTGTAAAATTTAAATTCAATAGCCATGATTGTATTCCTAAACATTTTTAATGGTTAGCTATAGAGAGGGAAGTTTTTCTGCAATTTTATTCTGTGTGGTATAGGCTTCATCTAGAACATTTCAGTTGTATTTCTTATGACTAAAATACTGTTCTTAGAAGTAGGATGATGTTTTAGAGACCATATTGAGATTACTTTTGAGCAAAGAAAATGAATTATTGTTTGTAACTGTATTTGAGCAAAGAAAATAATTTATTTTCAACTGTATTTATTTTGTTAAGTGTTTTGAGGATGATGGATATAATAATATAGAATGAAGCATATGGCTTCTGAAAACTCTCGTTTCCTCTATTTGGTTTCAGATGTTAACTGAATTGTGGTTTTTTATCATAAAACACTTGTGTCCATTGCCTCTGGTCCTGTCACTGGGTACTGATGAAAAGAGCGTGGGTCTGTTTTTGCACCTTCCCTTCCAGTATTTTTATGCTTTGAGGCATCTTCCTCAAAGCTTTCTTCTTCTCTAGGTTAAGCTACTTGACATAGTCAAGTCTGTAGTCTTTGAGACAAACTCAAGGCCACATGCTCTTACATGCCTTTGAGAAGGAGGTGGATTAATGATTGAATTTAGTGTAGGGGTGGTGGTAACAGTAATTCTTGACTCCTGATAGGTGGAGAGGTGGATGGGTTTGGGATGTGTGTTTAAAGTGCTGTGAAAATGCGATAAAATGCATATTTCAAATCCAAATAACTTCTGTTATTGCAAATAATGGGTAATTTGCTGTCTTTGCTCTAGCTGAAATGAAGGCTATAATTTGGCAGTTCTGTAAGGAAAGAAACGGGTCAAGCATTTAATTGTCTGATATTGATAAAATTGGCCAAGTTGTGTATGTTCTATCTTGGAATTGTGTGGATTGTAAATGATAGTTTAATGTACATACAGCATATAGGATAATTTAGGCTGAGGTGCAATATGATCTCTAAGGCTGATGATACTTGTAATATTTTAATACTGTTAGTAGAATTGAACACCATAGTTAGCAAAGCATATATTCCAGATGCAGTCTCAGAATTCTAAGGGTGAGGTGCTGTAATTAATATAAATAAGCTGAGATGTGAGGGGTACAAGTCCCTTTTCTTTCAAAATTAATCACTTGATCTTGCAAAAGAGTGCTTGGTCTTACAGATTGATGGTGAAATAGGTGACTCATCTTCTTGGCATGTTTTAGAAAACAGGCTTTCTACTTAGGCATTTTAATGTTGCATTGCACAGCATATAGAGTCAGCATACATCTGTGGGGTCAAGGGCTGTTAGTTTAGTACAGCATGTGTTGCCGGTGAGGGGGCCTCTGAGNAAGCAAACAATTTCTTATCTAAGGTATCGTTTTCCATGGGGCCCTGTCTTGGGAGCTTGCCTTTTCAGAGATGGTTTCTGCTCTCTCCACAAGCATGATAATGAATGATCCTGTAGAATACAAATATATACTTAAAAGGAGATGTAAACTTAAAAAAAAGAATTAATAAATTCCTGTGAAAAAAGTTTCCTAATGGTCTATCAGTAGGAAGGAAGTTTTTAAGAAAAATTAATTGCTAATTCAGATTTTTCAAACATTAAAAAAAGAAAAAGATTCTTTGCACATTCTTAAGTTTTATTATAAGCTAGTCTGGTTTGGAAAGAAATGGTAGAGGAGAGTGTGAACCTCCTTTCAGAGACAGAAAACACATGGCAGCCAAACAACATATAAGCCCAGACATGCAGAAAAAGGTAAAGATGGGAAGCTGGAGCAGTGACTGGGTCTAGGAGAAGTCTAAGGGTGGTTCACCTCCACTTCTGTTCGAAAGAAAATAAATACTGAATTAAATGTGATAAGAATTTTGTCAATTTGATATCATATGTAACTTGTCTCTTTTGTATCTTTAAAAAAGCAAAATGAAAATTTTCTCTCACTTCCTAGTTAGTGTCTTAATCTTTTTTATGTTAAACACACAAGATCAGCTTGGATGACTTTGATAAAATTGAGTGGAGGGCACTTGATTTATCTGCTTCTTTCTAGCATGTATTATGCTTGAAGTTGTAAGGATTGTTAATCCTTCATCTATTTTGGATAGTTTGGTATCATTTTGATGTAGATTGGATAGACCTGACCTCATGGAAAATTCTAGAGCAACATAACAAGAAAAAGTGAATTTACACGTGAAACCAAGTTGAGAAGTTGTGATCATGAGAAAAATAATGCTCAAAATAAAGTAGGAAAATCTGGGGGTAAAATCAAATTTTCTGATTGAAGCACATCAAGATGAGGTTTAGTCTCAAAAGAAATTAATAAAACCCACCTTGTTTACAGCTAGACAAAATGCTAACAATGGTTGTGACAACAGAAGGAGCAGTCCAGAGTTGGTAGATAAATAAAAATCTCTTACAGCTTTCAGTTCTCAGTACTGTTTCTGTGGTGACAGCTTGCAATTGTGTTGTATTAGATATGAGCTGAAACTTGATTTTAACAGAATAAACTGTTTGGGTTCTACCTGTGCTATGGATTGAACTTTGAATGAATATACGACCAGGTCCCAAACATGAACTAAGACTCTTGTCACGATATTTTCTCCCATACTCTGCTCAGCCATCCTTCACCTGTGTGTGACTTCAGGAAGGATGTTTTCTGGTTGCAGAGGGTAATTATTTTCATCCCTGAAAAACCTGGTTTGGTTTTTTTTTTTCCTCAGCTAGAAAAACCTTTCCTTTTGTGAAGAACTGGTTAATGTTTTTTCCAAGCCTCCTAGTTAATGCAGTATATAATTATGTTTGAATATTTGTTGCAGGGGGTGACCAGGCTATAGTTCTGCTAGCTGCTTCTTTGTTGGAAGTTGTAGACACTGTAGTGCCCTTTCACTGAATGCTACTAAGGAAACCCTAGGAGGGAAAATACCAAGGGCTTTACCTTTTCTGGTTTTCTTTGTTGAGAAACAGGTATGAAGAAATTTGCAATAGTGATGGTTCTTCACCACTGAATGAGGCAGTGATGGAATAAGCAGCAATTATACTGTGTATTGACTTGGCTAGTATTTTCTTTTCTCTCCTTAGGCTAGAAAATAAGAGAGCAGAGGACTTGGAAATGGAAGTGTTCCTTTCCTCCTGTAGCAAGAGGAAGTAGTGTGTGCATGGCTGTGCAAGCACCAGGGCCCACCTCTGAACCACTGTGGTTTCTCTGTTTCCTGACCCAAGATACTGAGTCAGTTCAGGACAACGTGTGGTGTGCTGAGTGATGGGAATACATTCTCTCTTCTACTTTGGTAGTTTTTCACAGAATCAACTAGGATGAAAAAAACCTTTGAGATGATAGAGTCTAACCTATGACCTAACACCACCTTGTCAACTAGACCATGGCACTAAGTGCCACATCCAGTCTTCTCTTAAACACCTCCAGGGATGGTAACTCCACCACCTCCCTGGGCAGCCCATTCCAATGCCCAATCACTCTTTCTGTGAAGAACTTCCTACTGTTCAGCTTAAACGTCCCCCGGTGTACCTTAAGACTGTGTCCTTGTGTTGCTGGTCACCTGTGAGAAGACTGACCCTCACCTGGCTACAACCTCCTTTCAGTGAGAGTTTGCATAAGAAAAGCCTTTTCTATGACAGAGAACAAGAAATTAAGTCCTTCTATCAAAGATGACAGGAATATGTATTTAATTTTTCCTTCAGGTCTCAAAACATCGAACAGGGAAGAAGTTTTCTTCAATTACTACTTAGCAAAGAAACATGCTTTAAAAATGAACTTGCTGTTGCCCCTTCCTCACATCTTCCCCATGATGGCTGTCTCTCAAAGAGAATTTCTATTTTCTATATATTATATTTCTATGTGGACCAGTTCAGCTTTTTTTTTTTCCCTTTCTTTCCCCCCCTCTCTATTTCATGGCAATAGCTAAGGTCTGGTCTGTGTTATGGTCTAGTAAGATCCTCTAGTTCTGATGGTCCTGAGAGTGGTGCTTAGATACATAGACTAACTGCATGTTATTTTCTGTGTTACTTAAGGTTCCATTACAGTTAATGGTAAGTGCTGGTAACTAGTGCATCTTGCAAGTCCTTGCAAACATGAGGCTTATAACTAGGACAGGGATCAGGATTTTATTCTTTTTGCATGTGGAAGTTCAGCTGGTTGCTATTGGTGTTCTTGCAGAAAGGCATCAAAAGATGACAGTAGTGGCTTGGTAGATATTGTTGTTTGAAACATAAAGTTGAACCCTCTGAATCTTCTAGGACATTCACTCTCTTTTGATTTTCCAGAATCGGGACAAATCACGAATGTTGTATTCTGACATCAGCAGAGTTACGTGGGTTTTGCTAACCAGGTTTTTAGGAGTCTGAAGATTGCCTTGGTTGGGTGAAAGATAAAGCCTTAGGTGGAAGTTAGTTAGGCTTCTCCAATTTTGGTGCAATTGTCCTTTGTTATTTTTTTTTTAAATACCAGTGAAAGTTGATTTTGGGGAAATTTAGATTCCTCCTCCAGAAATTTCTGTATGAATAACAGTATTTGTTGCATCTGAAGTTTAAATGTTTATGAAGAAATTGAGGGCAAGTCTGTTGGATGTTTATTGGATGTAACTGGCAGATTTTGATTAAAACAAGGATAATCATCAGCGATATATACTAAAATGTAAAGCATCTTTTAGGCAGAGTGTCTTGCTTTGAAAGACAGGTATTTGCTTAGGAGAGGCAAGAACCCCTTTTCCNCCCTTCCTTTTTCCGGTTTCCCTTTGTCCCTCCACCCCCCTGCGAGAGAAAACTATTACTAAACTGTAGCCACAAATACTTAGCATAACAATGGGAAAAATTCCACAGAGAGAAAGGGGAATGATTCAACCCCCAACACAGAGACACTGAGATAATAGCCAAGATAGAAATTGTGAGATTAGAAAATTTTATTTTTTAAATAATGCTAATCATATTGCTTGACTTTTGTGATTGAAACTTGCTCTACTAGTGGAAAACATGCCCTGTTCAGTCCCCTTCCACATCATGCTTTTGAGAGGGGCTCTGGATGTGTAACCAGCCTTTGCAATGATAGCAAACATTTTTTTTCTCTTACAAAACAATGCTGTCTTTTCTTTATTTGCAAGACTTATTTGTATATTTCTGTCTTCCTCTGTATAACATTTGATTAGGAATAGTAATCCTTGAAACGAACTTTTTTTTTGCTGGTAGTGAAAAAGTATTGATTTCTGTAGATTGGGAGTGTTCTTAGGTCATTATAGATTGAATTGACAGAAGAATAATTTTGACTAATAACTCTGGGTTTTAAGAGTGTTCACTTGTTTATTCAGTATGCTTTGCTAGCACAAGTGAAAGTGTATATGTTAGTTTATATGTTCGTGTTGGTACTCTGATGTGAGAAATGAGCCTCACTGTTAGAATTTCAAAGGTCTATTAAACCTTAAAACTATAACAAAAGACTAAATAAGGAGAAAGAGCAGCGCTGGGAGTCCCTGTGACTAGCAGCCACATGCTCGTTTACAAAATGGATGCACTGCTTTTTATGTCCTTAGCCCCTCCCAAAGTCTTGTCAGTCAATTATTTCTCTGCCCTCCATTGGTGGATATTACTTTCTTATATCTTGATTGGAGGTCAGGTGTCATTATGCCGCACCTCCTGGTAACAAGCCAGCCCTCCCCAAATGCCCCGATTACCAAGGCTATTACAAGGGGGAGGGGAAAGAGGACTATGGAAGGATATATTACAATAATGTTGCTGCGGGGGGGGTTTTCCCTTTGCGACAACTTCTCTGGCTTGACTGGGTCAGAGTGTGGCGTGGCTATATAATAAACAGGACGGGTACCATGGTGTGCCTCAGAAATTCTTTAATCCTTCTGTGACTATGCGGTCCAAGAGGCAGCATCCAAAGAGTAGGGGGAGGGGTCGGTTTAACAATACATAGGGATACCTGAAGGCAAAAGGTCTAATTACGAAAAAGAACTAGGAACATGTTTGGGCATGCCCTTAGATGTCTCCACAAGTTTCACAGTTTTAGGCTAAAGCCTCTCGCCTCTGCAGGGCAGGGGGCTTGACCTTATGTTTAAGGCCTTGCTTTTTAACAGCCCGCCTCCTAGGATCTTATATTTATGCCCTCTGTGTAGGAAACCTGAGCTAATCCCCGGTCGATCTTAGCTAAATTGACTACTACAAATTAACATAATTTTACATCCACAAAACTTAACATACACACAATAGTCATCCTTTAATTGTGAGAGTCAACCATCGCATTACTCATTATACTGATTTGAAAGCAAAACCAGTGAGAGACTCCAAGTCAGAAATACAATTTATTAAAAAAAAGAATACATGCAGTAGTACAAAAGAAAACCACTGGCAGAGTCAGGATACAACCTGACACCCCACTAGTTAGGGTGGTGGTAGAAGTCCAGATGAAGTGGTCTTGTTGAAGTAGTGATCCCGTAGAAAGGTCTGGTAGCTTTTGTCCTGTGGAAAGCAGTGGGTAAGGGCT
>VXBI01000177.1:17316-30271 GCA_013397375.1 Toxostoma redivivum | reverse complement strand
AAAAAAAAAAAAAGTTATATTCCCAGAAAGTATCATGCTAGGAAAACATCACGAAGAAAATGACACACATTTCCATAATGCATAGTGCTTGGCTGTGATTTTGCTGAGAGGCATAAAGGACTTGGAGCCTACACAAAATGTGTAAGGACATCAAAGCATATTTTAGCATCCAAATCAGAAATTATTCCTCTCAGTGTCTGCTGGCATTTAGGGAAGCATCAGCCAGCCAAGGAGGTGAAAAGAAAAGCAGCAGTGACAGAAAGAGTTTTCTAATAATTCCTGGAGGAATCTAAGGTGCTATTCTACCTGAGGTACTGGCCAAATAAAGGCATTTTTCCCTTGAAGGAAATACTTCCTGTCTTTTCCTTCTGAATTAAAAAATGAAATCACAAACAAGAGTACTGCCTTAGGCAACAGAAGTGCCAAAACTGCAACTGAAAAAAAAAAAAAAAAAGCCTTGGCTCCAGTTGGAAATATATAGAAGACCTCAAAGTTTACTCTGTTGAAATAACTATGTGTGGTAATAGCAAAACAAAACCAGATGAAAATGCATTTAGTGGTACCTCTACCTGCAGCCTGTGTATGTAGACTCTTTTGGAGAGCAGAAGATGACACTGGTTGTATTCATTTAGGGATAATAAAAACAACAAAATCCTTTGGCAGGTTGCTGTTAGCTGAAGGGCTCTTTCTTTACTTGGTATAAATTTATATAAATAATTAACCATCACCATACATGGATGACTAGGCACGATAATAGAGATGTTTCCTTTTGAGGTTAAGACTGTATTCTTTGTATCCAAATAAACCAGGCAGCTTGTAGGAGCAGGTTGCTCCTTCCTGAATTGGGCTGGAAATGCTCACAAATCATATTCTGCTAACCAAGACCCTTGGGGCAAGAGATGGAAAAGGACTGTGGTTTCCAGGAGAGGAAAAGAAAGGACTGCTCAGCCTGTGTTTTTAGGACTGGTTGTCAGCACAGCCTGTAAATATTTTCAAACTAAACTGGATGCCCAGTCTGTAATTTTGCTGTAATCTGCAGGGAAATATTGTATGTAGTATAATTTATTTGAAAAAGGGTTAAAATAATATTGATAGACAGAACCAAAATCTGCCCTGTATTATGTATAGCTCAGCTGGGTAGGATTGCATGACACTTGTATAAAAGAAACCAATGTGGTTGGGAGGATTTCCTGTAATAATTTGTATTAAAAATGTACCAGCTCTGATTCACGAAGCACAGATAGAGCAGGAACCTCAAACCAGACTCTATGAATTATTCCTGTTCCTCCAAGAGCCCAGCTGCACCAGTACCTGCTTCCCTTGGCTGTATCACTCAGTGAGTGCTACCTCACCAGCACCAACAGCTTCAGACAAAACCTTCATCACATGTAAGACTATTTTCTACCTCTTGGAAAGTGGTGTTTTGTTAATATTTTTTGCTCATTGCAACCTTCTGAGCTCACCTTCTGAGCTCACCTTCCAGCTCAGGGCAGAGCATGTGTAGACACAATGTGCACACATGGATTGCCATGTGTGATGGCTCTTTTCTTTCCCAGAAGAGCAGGCATTGAATCAGCAGAATAAAATAGGCTGAGTTATCAGTTCCATGGAATATTACTGAAGCGTAGGATTTTACTTCAGAGAGACCTAGCTCTTTTCAAAAAAAAAAGAAAAGATGTGAGCAATGTCTCTGATATTTTTCATTTCACAAAATTTCACCTTAATTTAAAAGGTTCTGCAGCTGTTGGAAATTTATTTAATGCTCTTCATGCTAGACAGAATGAGACAACAAAGCAGATTTTGCACGGCAGTTAACTTATCCCAGGTAATGAGAGGTTTTCTGTACCAGGTACCACTCCTCAAGTCTCTGTGCCACCTCCAGAGTGGTTTTGAGACTCCTGCTGGCTGCTTTGGATTTAATTTTGTGGTTTCACTCTCTATGTGAAGTTCATTGTGTTCTCAATCCCCCATGCTATGCTCACATAAAGGCCAGGGGATGAAGTCTTCTATAAGGCTTATGTGTTTAAGTTTTGTCCAGACCATGAGGAGGTGCCTTGTGCCTCCCTACTGAAAGCTCAGGCAGTTCTTAGCTTTCCAAATGTCTTTCTTTTCATTTGATGAAAGAAACTTCCATGTTTCCTTCACTGGCACTTTACATTTATATGAGTTATCATGAATTCCCTCTGATCAGCACCTTTGCTCACAGCCTTACTTCACTAATTAAAAGATCAGGTTGTTTTCCACTTTACTTGAGTTTCTCCAGTGCAGCTCATATTGACAAGTTTTCATATATTACATGGAAAGTGATTCTTCACTCTTTTACAGAATTAGAAGGGATACACAGCTTTATCCCCTTTTTCTTCAAGGTCTTCTCCCTTGTAGGTTTACTTCTTTTTCATTCCCATCCTTTCCAGGGTTGTGACAGTCACCCAGCATCCATTATGATCAAGAAATATAAGTCATCTCCTCTATTTCTTGTCTCTTTCGACTCCACAATTTTCAGTAATCTGTTGGAATTCTGCAATTTACAAATTAAAGCCACCAGTCTGCATGGCCTCACCAGAATAATATTTTAACTGTGTAGTGGGAAAAAGAGTCAGTTCCTCTTCCATGACTGTTCAACTTTCCTTTTCACCTCTCACCTTTCCAGTAAGGCAGCTCCATTTGCCAGATCCAGGATCTGTTCTTTACCCTTGATATTTCTCCACTGCTTACAGATATAGAAATCCCTGCATGTTTTCTTCAGCCTGTACAAGGAGAGCTGCTAAACTCTCCCTAAAAGTACAAAGTCAGAAGAACACAGAGCTTGAAGGGACCAAAAGAGACCAATGTTTTCTGTCCCCAACAAAGCAAAAGATCAAATGTTCTTTCCCAAGAGCTTTCTTTTCTTTCTTAAAATCACGCAAAAAACAACAGACAGAGCAGCAGCCTGTACCCTGCTCCTATTTAATCTACACAAAATTATGAAATTATGATAATTTTATTCATTACTCTCAATTTGCTCCTTTAAAAAGCTACACAGACAAAATTGTGGGATTTCTTCTTGCTATCAAAAAAAAAATCCTATTAGCCTTCTATTCTCCAAGCTAAAGGACCGTCTCCCTACATTTTCCCTCCAGTAATATTATCTAAATTCAGGTAATTTTACAGGTTCTTAAGATCAGTTTGAATTCTCATCCTACAATGTAGAGTACTTGCTTTGTTTCTCCACAGAGCTCCTTGTACCACCTATATGGGAATCCATCACTGAAGTAATTAATAAAGAAATTAAATCCTCTCTTGGAGGAGACTCCAGTTAGATTCCTGGTTGCAATGTCTTCACAGTCTGTGACTTTTCTACTGATAGATGAATGTAAGGATACAACTGTTGAAGAACAGCTGTGCTGCTAAACTGCACTTGAATTGTTATTTGCTTCTGAGAATGTCGCAAAGACCAAATATAAAGACATATCAAAATCAGTGTGCCCCACATCTATCACCCTCTCTACCTGTGCACTATAAGGATATCATTTGATGTTTTGTCAGATCTGCTACAATTGTAGTCTCCTTACTACTCAGAAATATAAACTCTTTTCCTTTTGTAATTTGCAAACTTTTCTACAATTTCTTTGATAAATCGTTGTTAATGTTCTCCAAAATCCTCCTTTCATTCCTTTCTAGAGTGCTTGTAAGGTTTTACTCTTTTAAATAATCTAGATCTCCCTTTTTACCAAGTGTAATTAGGAATAACTGTTTTTACTGCAGAGGTTGTTCTGACTGGCTTCTAAAGTGTTGTATAAACTAAGATAGTAGATCATGTCATCGCATTCAGATCTGAATATCAAGCTAATAAAAAAAAAGAAATTGAGCACTGACTGAGTCCTTCAATGAGTCCTTGGTCTCCCTGCAGAATTGCTCTCATCTCTGCAATTTCTCAAATCTCTCAATTGCTCTCATCTCATAATTTCCTAACAGATTCCTGCTACTCTTTATCCCTCACTCACAGAGGTGTCCTCTGTCCTCCATGAGATGTTAGACACAGAGGTCTCTCTCTGAACTGGCTCACAAGGATATTTCTTCCCTCCTTCACTCTGAGATGCATTTTTAGACTGCATATTAGGAATACATTCTGGACTGTGAAGATGTCAAGGCTCTGGAACAGGTTGTCCAGAGAAGCTGTGGCTGTCCCATCCTTGGAAGTGTCCCAGGCCAGGTTGGATGAGGCTTGGAGCAACCTGGAATAGTGGAAGGTGTCCCTGCCCATGGCAAGGAGTTGGAATGAGAAAATTTTTAATGTTCCTTCCAAACAAAACCATTCTATGATCTTATGTTTGTTGGGATGATACATAAAAGACACTGACCAGTGAATATTCACTTAAAGAAAAGATGAGCAGAAGTGATGCTTGCCAGCATCAACAGCAGTTTTTTATCATTTTACCTAAGAATGTGCACTACACTTATTGTGGATGTAGCAAACATCACACTGCTATTCAGAAGTAATTATAATCCTGAAGAAGATAACTAAAGTTGCCAAAGCAATTTTTTTAAAAGCTAGGTTTCCCTAATGAGACCTGCAGTCTCTTGTCTTTCATGATGGATTTTTTAGAGCGGGGTTATTAAGCAGCCAAACTGACTTTCATCTTAAGGTACAGCATAAAAATTGCAGGTTGTTTACAATATTTCTCATTGCACTCGAAATGATATTTTATCCACTGCTGACAAAAGAGCAAAGTATTTCTATTTCTGTAGCTCAGCATCCCTGTTGGGGAAAGAAAACCTAAATTCTCAGCTATTTCAGCACTTGCTGCTAAATGATCCTAAGTGGCATGTGCCCAAAGAGGGTTCTGGGAGACAGTGTTCAGAAGTGATAGAGCCAGGAAACTGCCTCCTGGAAAAAGATTTCCAGTTACAAGTTAGATGTGCAAGTTCCAAATCAATGAATAATCTACTGAATCCAAGAATTCTCTCCTCATAATTGTCATCCATATCCTGACACATACTGGGCCCCAATCCTCCCTGTGTTCTTGATCACTTTCTTGTCTGGTCCATTTCCAGCAAATATCACCTTAGCTTCAAAAAATTGTAAGACCTCTTAACTGGCTGTTTGGAAGGCTCAGCGTTATTATTAGTCACATCCAGAGCTACCAAACCTCCAAGGTTTAGTTATCAAAAAGGTCTAATTTCCTGAGGAAACACTGTTAATGTGTTATTTTGGTGGTTTTAATAGATTTGAGTACAGTTATAAAATTTCTTGTCATTTACCTTCCTCTAATTTCTGTCTATGGTTAAATATCAAGAATTTTGATCTACAGATCTCCCTGCCTTGAATCTTAAAGTGAATCATAGCATGGCTGTAAATAAAAGAATAATAAATATTTACAGCCATTTATAAATATGTAGGAATAATAATCTTCTAGGAGATAGCCTGCAAATGTCTGCCAGATGAAATGAATAGTCCATGATAATCTTCCTAGTTATTAAAAGAGATTTCATCTAGTTATTTATTTTTCTCCAGAGCAAATGAACCATTATAAGGCCAACTTGTTTTTGTGGTTTATTATTTTCATCATTGATGTTTCTTACAACCTGAAGCCATTATGACTCACATGCTCTCAGACTTCAGAGACAGATGCATGCTACATGTACTGAAACTTGGTTTTAGTACACATCATTCTCATCATCCGAAATTGGACATGTCATAAAAAAGTCTCCAAAAAAACACTCCATGAGAAAAGATATTATTGGTCCTTTCTGACTCCAGCAGTTGAATTCAGAAGATTAAAACATAAAATGCTTTGTAGGGATGTAATTTTTCTTTTAAAGGCCTGGATAATCTTATTATGGAGAACAAGCACAGGAATATTGCCTTACTGTGGAAGGATTTGGGTTTCTCTTTATAGACTGAGAAGCATGACCAAACAGTTGGTTTCTGTAAAATTATAGATTTCAGGGTGTTTTTTTGTTTTGTTTTGTTTTGTTTTGTTTTGTTGGGGTTTTTTGTTTGTTTGTTTGGTTGTTGTTGTTTGGGTGGTTTTTTGGGGGTTTGTTTTGGGGGGTTTTTTTGTTGTTGGTTTTGGTTTTGTTTTTTTTTTGTTGTTTTTTTGGTTTTTGCTTTTTGCTTTTTTTTTTTAATGGTCTCTCAGCTAAAGCCCAATATTTTGTATTCTGCTCTTTTTTCAAAAGTTTGTTTGTTTGTTTGTTTGTTTGTTTTGAATGGTTTCCAAAGAAACCTTCAGTTCAAGAGATCAAATATGGTATTCCTGACCTTACAGATCAAGAATAAGAAAACCCTCAGACAATGCAATAAAAGAATGATTGTGTTAGAAGCTTTGGGAAGATTTTCACATAAATTTATGTGGTTGACTTCAAGTGCTACAGGGTCATAATGTGTATGAATGGTACAATTTACAGCATCCAAACCAAAAATTCTACAATAAGCAAAACAGTCATCTTTACTCACACATACAAATAAACTCATTCTTCTCCTTAATTTGGAAAATATTCATTAGAGATATAGATGGATCCTGTGACTAGCAGGCAGCAGACCATTCTTTTCATTTTATTAAAAAATGTGAATGATTTATCAACGTGTTCATCACAAATTACTCAATTGCAGGTGAAAAAAAAATAAGAAAAAAATCAGAGAGTTCCTGGAAATCTAATTGCTCATCTGTAATGAAATAGTGCAGTGAAAAGATTTCCTGCACCACTAGCTGACTTATTTCAATGTAGGTATAATCCTATCCTCAATTCAGGCAAAAAATATTTTGAATTATATAATCATTAAGTTGGAAATCATCAAATCCAACCTTCAACCAATACCACCATGATCACTAAATCATAGCACAATGTGCCATGTTCACTCATATTTTGAACACTTCTGAGGATGGTGATGCTGATGCAAGCCTGATACTTCGATGCTCAGCTTCTCTTCCAGTGTGGAAAGTTTTCCTCAGATCAAATCTAAACCTCCTGGTGTAATACAAGGGCAATTCCCCCTTCTCCTGTCTCTTGCTCCCTGGGAGAAAAGACCAGCTCCCACCTGACTTAATTCTTTTTTTCTGGCAGTGGTAGAGATGGAGAAGGTTCCTCTTCAATTTCTTTTTTCTCCTCAGAGATAACTCATAGAACCCACATAGAACTTTTTCCCCAGAGCCTCCCACCACCCTGATTCACCTGGTTTCTCTCCTGGCTTGCTCCTGATTGGAAATTGGCTTTGTGACCATCTGTCACCCTGTTCTGCTGCACTATGGACACTGAGTGCCCTCTCTGCCACCCTGGGTGCCACTTTGTACTAAGAGAAGACAATGAGGTGGGTTTAATGATTTATTTTATTAGTGAAAATAAAGCAGTAATATAGGCAAGCAGGAGTGCCAATGTGAACTTTCTGAAACCTTGGGCAAAGGAAGAGACACTATGGCCTGAAAAATGAGAGTAATCTTTGCTTTTCTTTGCAGTAATGTCCTTTGTTTAAAACAATGTTTGAGATATTTGGTGAAAATATATTCCATCTCCAAATGGGCACACCTGACATAAGGATTATCACTTGTTTTGCAGGAAACTGAAAACTATTGTTAGAAGAGATGTGTGAGGCCCTATGGTCTATTACTGAGTTTATTTTCTTCCTTTTTTTTTTTTTTCTAATGTTTTATTATCTATTACAGCTTATTTACTGTATTTTGCTCTTGTTATCTGAGGACAATTTTGCAAACTTTTTCTTAATAAAGTTTCTAGTACATGAATGTTCCACCTGCTACTGATAACACTACTATAATTGAAAGTGTGGACATCTGGAGTGAAATGCTCTATCCTTTTAAATCTACATGAGCTTTTTATACCACTCTAAATAAAAGCAGGCTGTTTTTCTTTCTTTGTACCAATCACACAATGTATTTACTTTAGGATTATTAGGTGTAGAGTAATGCCTGGAGGCACATTTGAACATCTACTTAGTGACACTGTGGTGAATTTATGGAGGAAAGATACATAAGAGAGGAAACAGGCTCAGTGGAATGGAAATCCTGAAATCTTCTACCCAACACCACTTTTATGCACAAAAAAGCATGTATTTTCCTTCCTTTTCAGTGTTTTCATAGGTTGTTCTTAAGCATGTCATATTGCCATTTGGAGTAATAAATCCTGCATCAAATTTGTCGCCTTTAAAAATGAGAGAATGAAAATGAGAAAAAAAAGGAGATTTGTACTAATGTCAGTCTTTGAAAAGATAACTGTTTTATCATCTTATTTTAAGACCTAAATTAGCCTGCCCTAGTCTTCTCAAACGCTGCAAATGGAAACTGATATTTAAAAATCATTAATTTTGGCGATCTTCTGTGTTTGCCTTCACTCAAGGGAGCAGAGTAGATGTTCCTCAGAAGGAAATGTACCTAAATGTACCTCATATACATATTTTGAGCAGGTTAATTCACCCAAATCCCTTCTCCTGTAAGGACAAGTGCTTTAATGTTATGTTCAGTTTTGTTCCAGCGGTGCAATTAGCAGGGATCTAACAAAGACAGTGAAGGAATGCAAATACCAAATTCCTCCCCCTCTTTAAGAGAGACTTACTCCCTAGAGGCAGGTATGCCTCACATGAAAGCACAAGGAAGACACTTCAGAGGCACAAAACACCTATAAAATGCTCGGTTCAGCCCCTGGAGGGCTCCTGCAGGGGAGGGTCCCTGAGCAGCACCACATTCTAGCTGTTCCCAGCTCTCCATCCATGGATCAGCACCAGCTCAAAGCCTGGGCTTTCTTAAATCCTGCCTACCTGGACCACCAGGAATCCAAGAGGAAACCACAATGTCTTGAAAAGAATTATGTCTTATTCCTGAGATATGATGGTTGCTATGCAAAAACAGATGTGCAGGTAATGCAGCAGAAGGAGTTTTGCTGTCCCTGGCTAAGCAAAGTGGTAGTTTTTTTTCCCCCCTTTCCTCTGTGTTTCTTCAGTGGCCTGTAACCCAGCTCAGAAAGCCCACACATCCTCATCTGTGGCTTCTAGAGATCAAGCAGAACTCTATTTGTTGTCAGTTAAATAAAAATATAAAGTTTTCATACACACACACACATGCATACATACTAATCCTCCTCCCTCAACAGACATCATACTGCATAATTTGTATTTCAAAAATTAGTCATGAATGTTTTTCTATGGAGTCTCTGTTTTGTAGAAACTCGAAACCTTATTTACTCAAAATGATAGGATTAAATTGATCTCAGATGTCATGAAATTAATCTTTGCTGTCTGCTTTAAAGCCATGGCTCTAGGGCTAATTACTGAACTCGTGTGTTTTGGAAAACTGGCCTAATTTTTTCGCCCACTCTCTGCCACCTCTTCCTCCCAGAACCAACCTTCCTGCTCCTCTCCTCTGTATTTTGAGATTTTTATAAATTCATCTCCCCATCAAGGGCTGAGAGTTGTCTCCCAGTTGACGTTTTAGCACACAAGTCCCTTCAGTGTCTGGACTACCCCCACATGCTGACAGATGAATTAGAGAAGCAAAGAGCAAGGAGTTTGGCACATAGCATGATAACAAGAATTTACCAATTGCCATGCAGCTGTAGTGGATTTCCTTTGTTGTGCCCCAGGCCCTCAGTAGATGTTTAGGAAGAATGACATTTCCTGACTTTTTAGTTTTTGAAGGCCTGCCTTGACTTGTCAGCTTGTGACTTCCAGGCAACTATGGTGGCATCCTTCCTCTGCCTTCAGCTTTTCCAAACATTTTCTATGTCTTTGATGAGATTTTTCCATAGCTGCTTTCATTTATCCTGAATTATTTCTTCACTCACTCCTTTCTCACTTGTATCATTCTTGCTTATGTATAGAGATCTTTTCATCTTGGATTTTAGGTCTTTGCCTTATAGAATCTTCCTCTTTTCTGTGGCTGTGAGTGCACCATGTTTTTCCCCATTAAGGCTCCGGTGATTTTTCCTATGTTTTGCTCCTTTTAAATGAGGTTTTCTGCCCCAAGAGTGCTTGAAACACTCTTAGATGTTCATGGCATTTTATCTTAAAACACAAGGTGACAAAGGTGAGCAGCCAACTCAGCAGAGAAGGGTTCACACCTGCCCTGCAGCTGAGACATGGTCCCAAGGCTTAGACCTGCAGCTATCTTGAGGAAAACAGTACAGACATCCCTGATCTGGCCTTAACTCATAAAAAATGGAAGTATAAACTCAAGGAGAAGTTAATAAATCTAGTAAAAACAATGCGTTAAACAGCAGCAAAAAACCCATCCAGTACTCAACAAAAACATCTTTGTTGGAGTTTGTATTTTAAGATAACTATATTAAACTCTATTTAGAATATGAATAATATTAAAAGGCAAAGTGGAAACTTCTTATATAAAGTAATTTAAACTAGCTGCAAATCACAAACTGTGCTAGAATAATCAGGAATCGGCAGGAGAAGAGAGATAACAAATTATCGTGCACTTCTTTTCCTCCAGGTCCTTCACCATAAGGTATGCAAGAGGTAGAGCCAATCTCAAAGATAATTTTCATTCCTATGAAAAATTTAAATTTTTCAGAAGTCACAGTAGGGTAAAGTGTGGAGGACAAAATATTATTTTCCTCTCTAAGTATCATGCAAGATATGATTCTGCCAAAGAATCAGATTCTCAAGGAATAATGTAAGAAAAATGCTTTTGAATTATAAAGTCTATAAACCACTATGGAAGAAAATATATTGGGCTTTGGCTTCGGTATTTCAGTTCTGGGCCAGAATATTCTGGTTTTCAACCAAAGGCTGAAAGATTTCAATTTATGTGGGTTATTAAACTTTAGTTTTTGTTACTTTTTTTAATATTAAACATTTCCACAGAGTAGAATGCTGTTACAAAAGGAAGCCAACCTTTTTAAACACCTAACTAACCAAACTTTATGGTCTCCAGCCATGGCAAGGTCTCCTTTATCTTCCCAATCCTGTAGTTTTGTTGTTGTTCATTTGTTTAGTTGGCAGATTCTGATTACTTTTATTTTGGCTTCTCATCCCTTTGTTTTTCTTTTGTTTTTCTTTCTGCTTTTTTTTTTTTTTTTTTTTTTTTTCTTTGGGGTTTTTTGGGTNNTTTTTTTTTTTTTTTTTTTTTTCTCCTGGGAGTTGTTGGAGTTGTTGATGCATTTGACTTGATACACCTTGTTTACATTTATCTTAGACATGAACACCGAAAATCATGTGCTTATGATATACACATACATGCATACACACAGACACAGTGTCTCTCACACACACTTGTGTATGTATTTTTATATAAAAACATGTATTTATATGTACATACTTCAACTAATGGTGTTCAATCTGTTCCAGGGACGCATACATTCAAATGTTTATTCTGCTGATATTGAAGAAGACTGGCTTTCTTAACAACAAAACTATTGTAAATGTCTTAAAATTAAACAACAAGCTTCGGGCAAAAAGATGTATGTGCAGCAGAAAGCTATTACTTACAAGACCATATGTGCCAGAAGGCAAATACTCCCATGTTCAAAGGCAGAATGGAGGAGACAACGCATTCCAGTTCTGAATCCTTTTAATGCATCTCCCTTACACACACAATAAAGATTTTTGGATCAAGCTGACTGCTTTCTTTCTACCAGAGTAATCAAGCTCTACATCATTAACCTTTCTGTTTGCCTGGCAGATAATCTGGGAGAGTAGCAAGTGACTACTCCTCCAGGCTTTGGAGGCAAGCCAACACAATTACTCTCACCCTGTTCTTTGAGGTGGCAGCTGCAGAGAGATCAGGATGTAGAAAACAACCATGAAATCAAAGGGTTACAGACTTTGGAGCCAACTCTTCATTCATCTGCCGATCAGCCAGAGCTCCTGACTTGGATGACAAAACCCTGCAGCTCACTGTCCATGATGAGCAGTTACAAACCATCAGTCAAGCAAAGAATGCCTTCACAAAGGTCCAATGTTAGCCCTACTGTCCTTCCACCTGTCTTTATTTTCTGGTGCTGGTGGTTGTGGCAGGAGCACGAATATGTAACAGAGCCAAAAGTATGCTGTCTTGCAGATTCTGCTCTCCTAATATGTCTAGTTGGATAGTGTTATTGTATAAAGTCTACTGACATTCTGCCAAATGCCATCTTAGATTTTTGGAAATGGTTTGTGCTCAGAAATTTTCCTTCGCGGACTAGAAGCGCTTCCCTGCTGAAATGCTCTCACTGCTATGCAGTGAATGTGGCAGCTCTTTTGTGTTGGTGATGAACAGAGTTAAGGAGAAGGTGATCACCTGTGAAAGACAGGTAGCAAAAGGAGGTGACATCTGAGTCGTTGTCCAGGATCTGCAGCTTCATAGGAGATGAATAATTTCATTACATGAAGGCTGTGATATCTTCAAAGGAGTTGCTGAAGCATTTGGTAGGAGACAGAATAAATAAATGTATAAAGGGAAAGAGGAATACAGAAAGGTGAAGTAATTTATCCAAGTCATGCTAATCGTGTTGGGCAGAGAAAAGATCCCAGACTCTCTATATCCTCAGCCTGTATCCCAGTTGCTAAGCAACTGTCCTGAGTGTGAGGGTGCCCAAAGCACAGTATATCAGATGCTATAACATTGGCACTCTGACACCTCGTGCTTTGATTCACGCAGTATCTGAGGTCTAATAAAGAAAAATAAATTACTGTATGGTCTCCTTGCCTGTCTGGGGCTTCAGCTCTCCTGCATTTAGTCTCTTAAATGAAGCCCCCAAATTATAGGGCCAGTTGAACTGTAAGCTTCTTTACCAGCAGAAGTAAAACATCATCACTCCAGTGGGTGAGTTGTGCCACCTCAGCTCTGAAGGATTGCAAGCAGGTCTCTGTCTCACATGCCTTAACGAGGGTAAGAAGGGTGATTAGGGTGATTAGACTCCTAGCTCAAGATGTGTCAGCCATAGGCATAATATAACATGAGATCTATCTTGGCTTTTCTGTCTTAAAATTCTGCTGAAACACATATTTCATCACATTTAAAAAAAAAAAAAAAAA
>VXBI01000177.1:0-17259 GCA_013397375.1 Toxostoma redivivum | reverse complement strand
TGAAATGCTTAATATCTAGGAAAAAATAACTGGGAATGTTCTGATGGACAGAAATGGATTCTTAAAATTACCAGGCCAATGTCTGGAATTCTTCCTTGACGGTGTAATTACATGGCACATCTGCTATAGCTGACTTCTGGATGATTTTCAGTTGGCAATGTGAAGGCATCCATCAACCAGCAAATATAGCTCATAGGCCTAAAATGACAGCCCTGCCTTGCCTAAAAGACATCAATACCAGAGAGATGATCTCCAACAATGAATTCCACATGAATTTGCAAGGGAGCCAAAGAACTGATGGTGAAAGTGCTGAAGGGTAGAGAGTGAAGTGGTCCAGGCTGTCCTGTTCACAGCAAGGATTTGTCAAATGGCTTTTGTTTGCTCAGTTCCTATGTGCTGCACTCCAAGAATCACAGGGCTTTTCAGGGCACCATGACTGCACAGGATGAAGAAAAGTTAGAGAATGGTGTTGGGAATCACCAGAGAAGAGCATGAACTGGAGAATTGAAGCTGAGAAATCAAAATTTCTAAGTAGATGACTTAAAGTCTAAATGAAAGCAATATGCATAAATTTAAAGTATTCATACCCTTTTTTTCACAACCACCAAAACTCTTGAGCATCTAGACTCATGAGGCATTTTTCTACTCAGTCTTATGACACATTTTTATGTGAACATCTCTATTAATGATCATAAGGACATAAATATAGAACAGGGGACAACGACTTCAAAGTGAGAGTAGGTTTAGATTAGATGTGGACAAGAAATTAATGAATGTGAGGCTGGTGAGGTGGCACAGGTTACCCAGAGATGCTGTAGATTCCCCATCCCTCGAAGTGGCCAGAGCCAGGTTGGATGTGACTCTGAGTAGCCTGGGATAGTGGAAGGTGTCCCTGCCCATGGCAAGGGGTGGAATGAGATGGGCTTTAAGGTCCCTTCCAACCCAACCCATTCTATGACTCTATGAAATCAATGTCTGCCTCCCACCAGCAGTTCTTTGGAGGAGTTCTGGGAATCCTGCCATTCACATTGGACTTGATCTGAGACTGATAGTTCATCTGAGACTGAGTGAGTTGGTTGAACTTGATGATTTGGAGGTCTTTTCCAGCCCTGATATTTCCATGATTGTAATTCTGAATGCTATTTCTTGCTCTGGACTTAGGATTATACATGTGCATAAACATATACTGTAGAAAAAGAAAAAAAAATATATATAATATATATATATACCNCTAGTAATAGAAAATTATGTTCTGTAGAAAACTTAAGAAAAAAGATATTCATGTATGCACACAAGTATACATACATACATACATATATATATGTATATATATTTACACACACACATGTATACACACAACATATATATTATTAAATGAGAGTTGAAAAGCAAATGCAGATATTATTTCCATGCAGTTGAACTTGAATCAGGCTGCCCTTCTGAGGGTCTCTGTACTGCTGCAGTTCTGGATGCACAGTGCCTCAGTTCCAACACAGAGGACAGGGATTGCTAATATCTTTGTGAAGAAACCTTTGAGTCAGTCCAAGTTCAGGCAGCTTTCCTGGCTTCTTCCTGAGATGATGACACGGTTGTTTTTGGTGGATTTCATGGAATTGAGTGAAAGAGAGATTTGGACTTCGATTATCATGAGAGTGTGTGTGCACTGGGTACATATGGGAGCCCTGTTAGGCAGGTAAAGCCTAAGCTCGCAGCCATACAGGACCAGGTAGGCAGAACAAAGGACATGCTAGCATTTTAACTAAGGGGTGATTTTTGCATTCATTGACACAGATTTCCTCTTTGGGTTCTCTAAAAAGTCTTCTCTGTATACCATGAGAGGTTTGTAGGTTTTCTTTTCCTTTGGTTTTTTAATTATAAGATTAAATAAGGACAACTAAACATTGGAATTACTTACTTAGATTCTCCATCTACTCAAGAACCTAAGTAGAAACTCCATAACTTTCTCAGAGATGAGGTCATGAAGATATTATTGGTTTGATGCAAGATTATTCACCGTCTGTCTAGGAAAAAGCTCACCAGATACTGAGAAATTCCATTTACTTTTAATCTTCTTACTTATTTGACCTTAATTATGAAGGAAGTAATTGTCAGCTTCACTGAAGCTACAGCACTTCTATCAAGTGAGAAATGCATCCATGTGCTATATATATTTTACAGAACAAAATAAAAACCATCAGACTGAGGGTTACAAAAACTCTGAATACAGGATCCTAGAATTCAGCATGTAAAATCTCATTTTGTAAAACTAAATCAATAACTGAACAATTATCAACGAGTTTTGCTATAATTGAAATTTTAAATAATGCTAAAAAGGTTGGGTGTTTTTTTTTGGTTTTTTTTAATTGATTGGATTTTTTTTAAAATACTTGTCTTCTCTGCTGTTTGTTGTTTTCTACTGTCTGCTATTTCTATCATGATGCAGCAACAACATAACAATGTTGGCTGAAAGCCAGCTTGGGAATAGACTGAGCCTTCAACGGATTTTTGATGCATGAATATTTTGAGGGGGGCATTTAAATGATGTTTGTGCTTCTCACAGTGTGAAAAAAACAACACTGCCAGGTTTCTTTGATCTACTGGAAACAGGCTATCATAATACAGAAATAGTTAGCTGAAATAAGTACATTCAGGTAGCTTCTTTCTACTTAGCTGTGCATCATTTGCTTCTACACTCATAAAGGAGGTTTTCATTCAGCTGGGGCAAAGTGCACACAGTTATTGATGGTTCAAGTATTTACTCTTTAAAATGACAGTTCTGAAAACATATTTCTCTCACCGCACAGAGAGTGGGAGGGCAGTGGAAAGGAGGAGATAATTGAGGGAGCTGGAAGTGAAATGATGTTCATGTGTGTCAGATGCCATTTCCATTTTAATGACTGTAAAGAGGAATGTCAGAGAGCTGCCAGACAGCAGAGGTTTGGCTCACCACTCAGAGTGTCAGATGTTGGGGTACTCCAGGCTGAAGGGAGGAACATGCCTCCTTTGCTCCTTCCCTGGGATGGGCTGATGCTCCTTCAAGTTTTGGATGTTTCACAACCTAAGGCTTCAATGAGGTGGGAACCTCGTTGTGTTTGACAGCCTACAAACACAAGGGCATCCATCACACCTTCAGCAGGCAAACCTGCAGCTCTGAAAGATAAATATTGATGATTTGGTGAAGCAAGCAGCCCAGGAGAGGGGGAGGACAAATAATAACAGGTTGTACCAGTGTAGGCAGCCTGGCTCTATGCACAGTTTAGAGCAGGGCATGTGCTGCTCTGGTGGGACTGATCCTGAATTCCTGTAGCCCAGGGTCTCACCTCCATGATTTGTGAGCTTTGTGTCTAAAGGAATTTGGGACAGTAAACATGGGCCATCACACAGATCCTTAGTGTCCCTCTTAAATGATCATGCTGGTGCCAAGGAGCTTTTCCAGGCTGAATGTCTGGAAACAAATATTTGGTGCAAAGCTGAAGTAACATTCTGTGTGCAGAGCATGAAGGATGCTCAGCAAGCTCAAATAGAGAAATCACATTATGTGAACTAACCCCAGTATGAGCCACTAGGTCCTCAGGGTCTCTTTCCTCCAAAGTTTGTGGGATTTGAGTATAAGAATAGAAGAGTTCTTCAAAGAAAATTTCAAGAGAGAGCTTTCAAATACTTCCCAAAAATATTTGGCCCTTTTATTTATATTTTAGCAATTCTTGTTATCTGTTAAAATATTTATTTGAAGTGTCCTTTAGTTATCACTTCTGGTATTTCAGAAAGCTCCTTGGCTTAATCACTCATTGTAGGAAAAAAAAAAGACCACTATTGCCTTTTATCTGTTTTGAACTTGCCAACCTCCTTAATTTTATTGCACATTCTCTTGTCCTGCCATTAGCTGAGAAGAGGAGCATCTAATTTATCTTCCCTCAGTCATTTATTTTTATCCTTTCAATATGTCCTTTTGTCCCTCTCCTTTCTAAGGTAACTCTTCGTAATCTTTTCAATCATTCTACATGACAGGTTTTTTCCTCTTTTTTTTTCTTTTTTTTTTCTTTCTTTTTTTTTTTTTCCCTCAAAGGATCACTTTCATTTGTCAATTTTTCCTTATTTTATCATGAACTGTTTTTACAGTAGTGAAATGATACTTCACAAATTTTTCCAGATGAGACCAGATGAGACCATATTTTGATTTATAGGTTGGCTGTGTAGTATTTACTGCATCAATCTCTATCTCAGTTCTTATGAAGCCTCACATCTTGTTTGATTTTTTTTTTTTTCTTAAAACTACAGCTGCATATGGTAGAGAAATCTGTCTTCATTGATACCCAGATTCCTTTCCTGGTTGAGACAGTGAATGTATACCCCGTCAGATGTACAAGCAGTTTAATTTATTTTTTTCCCCTCAGTATGCCTTACTTTGCATTTACTGGCATTGAACTTCATTTGCCCCCACATGGTTTAGCTAAGTCTCTTTGAAGTTCCTCACGATCTCTCTGGTCTGTGCTTGCTAAATAACTTTGTGTCATCTGCAAGTTTTGCTAACCTCAGTATTACCCTCTTTCAAGATCATTAATACAGATTTCAAACACGAGATCTAATGCAGAACAATGAGGCGAGGCATCCCACTGTTCACCTTGTGCCACTGAGTATTTATTCCTTCCCTTTGTTTCCCATCTTTCACCGATTTTCAGCCCATTTTTGATGCACTCCATGAACACATCAAATAAGTGAAACCATAAGTGTGGTTTAGCATCAGCATGCCTAGCTTTTCTCACTGCTTTGAATACAATTTGTGTGGTAAACACAGTGTGTTTTTTTCCCTTTGTCCAAGAAATCCCTTTTTCTTGGGGGATTGATTTATTTATTAACTTTCAAACATCTCTAGAAATTCCATTTGGCAAACCTAAACCTTGTCGCTGTCTGAGAAGAAAGAAAACATAGGTACACAGTTCAACATTTTCAGGAATTTTCAAATTTCTACCTGTGGGAGGTCTTTGTAATTTTTATCTCTGAGTAGTTAAGAGTTAAGAAACTACATACAAAGTTATTTCATCACTTGCCTTCGTAAGAACTTCACACCTATCTCCAGAAACATCAGCACATATGAAAGGAAATCTTTTTTGCATAAAAGGTTAACCTTGATTTTGCCCCCTATCTTGGGAGGAGAATATAAGACAGCTTTCAGCTGGAAAGGATGTCTCTCTCTTCAGTATCTTCTGGGTGATCAGGCCTGTGCTTCTTCACTGTCTGAAAGCTCCTGCCCCTACTTTATTGTGCACATCAAACTCACACACCATGGGTACTCCCCAAAGTTAATATGAAACATATATTTTTTTTTTAATTTTTTTTCAAATAATTTTCAATATGAGCTTAAAATGGAGCTGGTTCTGCAAAGAATCTCTCCAGTTATCTAAACAGCCAAAATATCAAGAAAAAGGGAGTATAAATAATGTATGAGTTCAGTCAAACCAAATATGTTTGTTATTTGGCTGAAATGTTTATAGAAAATGTTTAATTACCTGATTAGAACCTCTGTTTGGGAGCCTTTACAACATGGTGAGGAAAAAGGGAGATGCCATCACTCGAATATCAGAGAGCTGACACTGATTTTGATCCTCCTTCCTCTTTTTATCTAGGAAATCTTACTTTACAATAGCAATTTGCAATCCATAAACATTTAGGCACTGAATTATCGTGATGTTCCCTGGGAATGTGGCTTCTTGTATGACAACATCTTGATTCTGCTCCATTTATTAACACATAGGTCAATTCTTTAGATTCCTAAGTCACTGTGGCAAGGTCCAAAGAATGGATTTTGTGTGTGAGAGGTAGAGAATTACTAAGCTTTTTGGGGCAATCTGCAGGGAAGTGGTGGTAACATCAGATTTGGAAGCATTCAAAAAATATGTAGATGTGGTGCAAGAGATATGGGTTAGTGGTGGTCCTGGCAATGCTGGGTTAAAGGCTGGACTCAATGATCTTAGAGGTACTTCCATGATCCTATGAAATGTTGAGAAATATCCCTCTCACTTCAAAATTTTTCCATCTTAACATTGCCAGTAAACAGGATTTTTTTTCCATTTGGGATGCTCAAACACAATCCCTCTGTCTCGTCTTTATGAAAACAAACAAACAAGCTCAGGCAAAAGTCTTTTTTATTATTATTTTTAAGGTTGGAATGAAGGGAATTAACTATGTTTTTATGTCTTGAGTCTTAGATCCACCTTCCAGCACGTGGGGGATCTGAGTTCAGATCCCCCCCTGTGCCTGAGGAGATTTAAAAGCACACTGCTTATCTCCTGATGCACAAACATTTCAACAGCAGTGATTCACAAAGCCTAATTTTCAAATATCCCATTTGTGTATGGTCTCAGCACTTTGCTAAAAAGATAAGAGAACTTCTTTTAGGTCTCTGTTCCAAAGTAAGCATCCTTCAGTTACAGAGCTCCTCGCTCATCAAGTGCATAGAGGGTTTTCCTGCCATTTGAAACGGAGAAGGAGCATCTCTGGTTCCTCTCTTGATTGGCTTGTCTTTTTTCACATGTGCTGCTTGAGGAGAAGGTTAGCTATTTAGATAATTATTGATAAGAGGAGTTTATTTCTGGGTTTTCTTCTATATTTCCCACTAGAAAGTTTAGGGAAATCTTACATAAGCTTGAGGCCTTTGCTAAACCCAGTTTTATTCACTTAGCTCTCTCTATGTCTTCCACAGAAAGCCTAATAACTGTGACTCTGACAAAGTTTTAAGATTTCTCTAAAATTCAGGAAATTAAATGTCATTTGTCATCGGAAACTTTGCACTGGGTTCCCAAGTCACAACTTCAATCACAAAGTGACATAATGACTCCTGAGAACCAATTTAGTTTTAGGAATCTGTGCTTTTCATTTATCTTGAACTTTATAAGAAAACTAATGTCACATCTCCAGTTTATGTCAAGAGCATACTTTTGAGGAAATCTGTTTTCTCTCAGTTTTTGCACAGTACAGAGGGGTCTCAAAATCTTTTAAATCAAGCAAAACTAAGAGATGCTCTTGAAAAATTCACTTGATATCCTGCAGAACCTGTTGCATTCAAGTTCATAAGTCTAGGCTAAAGTTAATCTGAAAAAAAAAATCTTTTAAAATGTAAAATGGCCCTCAACTTCAGCTATTTCACTCTGTAGACCTGCTCCTCTTGCACCATACTCATTCTTTGGCATGGACCAATTTTTGAACTAGAATAGGTACCTTAGTTTTTTATGAGGTGTATTCCACAGCTGTCCTGATCCTGCCAAAGCATGGCAATTTTCTTGTCTCAAATAGTGGCTGAGCATGCCTTTCTCTGTGAAAACCTGATAGCACATCACTTGATCATAAAAGAAAGAAGTTTCTTGTGCAACTTAGATTGCAAAATCCTTTTAGCCTCTTTACTGGGGGAAAAAAATTAATAAAATAAAATGTGTTAAACCAAGTGCCATAGAAACGATTAAACAGGTAGTTATCCTTTTCCTATAAGTCGGGAGTCACTTAATAAAGAATGAATAGAATCAGTGAGATTTACAAAACTGGAGCAATTCATACTTAGCAAGCTTCACAAATATTCTTTTCTTTCTTCAAATACTCTTTTCACCACAGACTTCTTTCCCAAGCCACAATCCTCAAATTAAGAAATCTAATAAAACATATGTAGTCACTTCTCTTTTAGGAGTGAAACAAATCTCTGTGGGATTATTGGTTTTTTGTTTTTTTTTTTTCTCCTTTTAAAGAAAGAGAAATTAGACTGAACTAATCAGCATAAATTGTATGGGGAACGTTATGACTCATCATGAGGAAATTCTGCTTCACCTCGATTTAAAAAAGAAATAAAAAATGAGGATTTTTAAATTTACTGAAAGAAAAGGAAGATTAACTGTGCTCTGAATGCAAGAGCTTTCCAGGAGACCAAATAAGTCTTCTATAAACTGATTTGCCTTTCTGACTGCGATTTAGTAGAGTGACACCTAATTTGTTCTGAGAGTCATTGATGCCTCCAACACAATGGAGGATGACAGCTTGCATAACCTCTCTTTCAGCTCTCATCTCATTTATTCCGTTTGAAGTCGAGTTCCGACAAGCGAGAGGCACAGAATTAATATTACCTTAGATCAGCTCAGTCTCCAGAGGGAGCAGCAAAAGCTTTTCTGGAAACAATAAACCCTTTAAACATGACAGGAGGAATAGGACCTTAGGAGGTATCTGAAAGTATCCATTATTAAAGAAAGAAAAAAAAATACATATATCTATGTGGGTCACTTTGATTGTGAGGTTTTTTGGTTTTGTTGTTGTTGTTGTTTTTCACCTTAACAACAAAAGATGCCAGTCTTACAAACAAATTTTAAGATATTGGATACTTTGTGGTTAACATCTACATTATACACACACAACACACACACATACATACATATGTTTTCTTTTTTGTTATTGTAGCAGAGTCCCTAGCCATGGATGGTATTTGTTTTGACTTTGAAATTCCCTGCTTGTTTGATCTGGTTCCTTTCCAATTTAAGATTAAAAAAAAAAAAAAATGAGGAAGGGAAATTCCCATCACATCTGATAGTTTATAAGGTCAAATTTAATTATTGCAATTTACATTTAAAATTAACGTAACACTTTTAAAGTGAATCAGAGGAAGCCAAAGAGATTATTTGTGCAGACAGCTTTGTAGAAGGAACAAAAATAAAGATGCATGACAGGGTCTGTGTGTACTTAATCTGTGGTCTACTGAACATCAGCATGCATGAAACTGGCAAGATTCCATTCAAGTAATAAAAGTGCAGTGAATTATGCCAGCTAGCGGTCAATCCTTTTATATAGATATATTTTAAATATACATATATTTAATATTTATGTTATATCTATATATGGATAACATGTTTGAGTTTGGCTGACAATTGAGATACTTAAGGGGGGAGATACATATATATGAATGTATATAAAAACTAGGTATAGTGCTGTTTATCTAAAATTTTCACAGCAAGCTACCACTAAAGGAAGGAAAAAATATCCCCTTGGGGTTTTAACAACTAAGAGTAGCTAGTATTAAAACAAGGGCTATCCATTAATAAATTATCTAGCCGATGGATAAGCCTTGCAGCATTTTCTTTTTGTGAATTCTCTGTGGACTTCAGATTTCTATCAGCAGACATCCAATTTACATGTGAATCGTGATTTCATCATATCATATCCTGTCACTCCACTAGGAATAATTTCCTGTCATTCCACTGTGAATCATTTCAGGAAAGTACAGATGACTTAATAATTTACAATTAAATAGTTCATGTCATGCTGGAGCAAACCATGTGAAAAGAATCAGTGTATTTGCCACACAAATGCAAATACCTCTGGGAGATGCAGGGTGGAGAAGAAGAGAAAAGAAGGGAGGAGGAAGAGAAGAAGAAAAGACAGTAATTTAATGATGGACAGGAGAATGGCAGCATGTAGCAGGACAGTGGAGTAGGAGCCCAATTCTAATAGAAGTCAGAAAGCTAGATGTAAATGAGGATGTTAAGTAGGTTGGAGAGAAGGCAGCCCAAATAGGAGCAGTGATGTAAACCATTCCTGTTCTGCTGAATACAGGAGAACACTTAACAACCTCAAGGGACAAGCTAGAGGCCTTCTCACTGAACAATTTACTAAATGAATATCACTTGTCTTCCCCCCAGTCCCTTCTCCTTCATGTACCCACCCCACAATTATTTTTTTTTAATAGGCTTTGAATTTTAGCATTTTGTTAGAAGTTCAACATTATTTGTCAGCAGCTTTGAGACATTCTACATATGGCTTTGTGCTAATCTGTTCACTTTGGCTGTGCCTTTTATCTTATTTGTGATGTGTGGCCAGCTCCAGTGTATTCCCCTCAGCCTAGAAGAGAAGAGAGAGGAAATATATTCTTGTGGTCTTTGATACAGTACTATTAGTTCTCTTTTCTGGATGGGATTCATCTTCCTTAGCTTTAGACAGTTAAAATACAGATGTCTCTGTCTGAGATACCCATCACTGTCTCTCTATGAAAAAAGAAAAGTACTTTAAATTGAGACTATTCTGTCCTACATTTTACACTTTTCTTCCAGATGAGATCAACTTCACTCTAAAATTGCCTATTTCATAGATTCATTGCATCATGGGGTGATTTGGGTTGGAAAGGCCCCTAAAGATCATCCAGTTCCAGCCCCTTGCCATGGGCAGGGACAACTTCCACTATCCCAGGTTGCTCCAAACCCCATATACATTTTCCTTCTATAAATTTCTCTCTATAGTTTTGGCAGGTTTTTTTGTTTGTTTTTGGGGTTGGTTTTTTTTTCTGGTTTTTTTTTTTTTTGTGTGTTTTGGGTTTTGTTTTGTTTTGTTGTTTTTGGTTTTGGTTTTGGTTTGGTTTGGTTGGGGCTTTAATAAAAAGCAAAACAAAACAACCTATTATAAGAGCCCAGGAAGCATTTACAAGCTGGATGTTTAAAAGTAGATGCAATTAATACAACATTCCAAGTCAGATTATTTTGGTAATAATATGGCAGGATATAACAGATAACAGGAGGGATGCTGGGAAGGGGTTTTGAGCACAAAGATGAATACACCTCTGCAAAGCAAAGTAAACAGACAAAAGGTGACCTTCTAACCAAGATCCGAAATAAAATCACTTACCCACTAGACAAACATCCCTTGGGAAAACATTCTACCAGGGTGAGTCATCATGAAGAAGGGCAAAACTCAGAACACAAAGGCAGAGGAAGACAGACAGAAAAAAATAGTCCTTTGATGGCATTTAATAGTCAGGGCAAATGAATTCCTTTCATTACATTAATTTAGTCATATACAACAAGGGCAAGGCAAAAGATGTCATACATCTCTGCAACCGTGCTTTAAACTTGCACTTTAAAAATGCTTTGGGTATAAAAGAAGAAATAGTGGAGAGTCGATGAAAAATGCAATGTTTCACTAGGAATCTTAACTGCAAGATTTGTCTCCAGCTTGTAAGGAAACTTGAGCAATCCTATATATAAATTCTCAATCAATTTTAAGAGCAGAAACCATAGGAAAGAGTGGTGCCTGGTTAGATATTTTTCTGAATGCAAGGTACATTGGATAGTGGAAAGGTAAATTAACTCCCAAGGGAGTTAGCTTCCAGTTACTCCACGTAATGCCTGAAAATGGTCAAACAAGTTACATCAATTATAGACCTCACATATGCAGTGGAATTTATACCAAAGATCACTGCAATTTACAAATAGCAATTAATTCTCATTATGTCTCCCCAAGACATAATTGATAAAAGCAATTTAATCTGTGGGTGGACTTGTAGCCCAGAACAAAATAAATAAGAACAAAATAAAATCCCTGGATCTCATGGCTGTATTTCAGAAGAGTACATACAGTGAATCCAAGTTACATTCTGTAAGTCTTTCATCTAGCTTCCCTCCAGAGAGTGAGATTGAAAATGTAATGATAGAAACTGTCTTTATAACAGTAACACTGTGGTTATAGAAGCCCTCCAGGACTGGGAAACTATGTTCAATTCCTCCCTGCAGGAATTTAATCTATTTTCCCTCCTTACATCTAAGGAATCTTGAAAATTTTTTGTGCTAAATGACAATGCTTCAACAGGGCACCAGGAATGTGGTGTAACTGCCCTCCTTAATGCAGAATAAGGAAGTATCCTATATGTTATTTACAAATGGGGTGCAATCATTCTCTGCTCCAAAATAATTTTAGTTTTATAGGCATGAATTAAAAATTAATTAATTGGACTCAAGGAAAGAGAAAAAAAACTGAGTAAATGGGTATATCTTTGAATGTTCAACTAGAAATAAACTCTAGCTCTTACTCTTGATTTTTTATGCCATCCAACTGATAAAAACTCCCCTCTTACTATCTTTGTTATCATGCTCTCCCAGGAAGATGGAGATGGCATTTGAAATATTATAAGAGAAAAAAAAAAGGAAATTAAAATTAGGCCACTCATTTTTTTAAGAGCTTACTTGAATCACCAAAATTTGATATGAATGTCACAAAAAGATTTCTAACGCCTTAAAAAAAAAAATTGCTGTAAATAAATACGTTCAAATATGTTCCAGAGAAAAATGTTTGGGACTATAACCATGGAGTGCTGTGGTACATTCTAAATACCGAGAAAAGTGTCTAAGATTCAGAAAAAGATAAGGTCTCAGAGATGAATTCTTGTCTTTCATGCTTCTCAACCTAGCATGTAGGATGCCTTTGATACACAGCAGATCTGAATGCACTGTGTAGGGATCCCAGGAAGCTGACATGGAATTCCAGCTTTTAATGCTGCTGCAGGATCTACCTACAAGACCTGCAGGCCCTTTGTTGCCTCCTGCCCTGACAGTTTTGCAGTCCTTCTGCCAAAGCATCTTCCCCATATTTCTTACCATACAGTGAGAGGGTAATTATATGATTTGCATTTGCAAATGCAAGTGTGAATTACAGATAGCAAACTAAATGTCCAACATGTCATATTAGAAACTTCTGCCTCAGGTTCAGCCTGGTTGCTGCCTTTCTGTGGTATGGGATCTCTTTCTGATGTATCTGTATCACCAAGGGTTATCCACAACAACTCTAGCTAAAATGCTAACTCATGGCCTCACATACAAGCTGGATAATTGAATTTTCTACTCTTGGCAAAGCCTTGGACGTGCTATTTGTCTTAGAAAATATTAGTATTAATTATTAGTAGTATTTCACATCACTGTCCATTTCCTCATTAAGGGGTGAAATACTTAAGTGCATGTACCCACATTAATTTTCATTAATGATGCCAATTAGCAAACAGTTATAAACTTTTAATAATATTGTAGCTATATAAATCCTTATTGGGATTAATTTTTATCCGCCACATAATCATCTAAATTACTGAATTATTCTTCTGTGGATTTGTCACTTCTGCCACAAGTTCATTAAACAATGTTTTGGGTCTCCAGCAATTTTCTCCCAAAGTAAAAAAATACTTCAAATATTTAAAGTATTCAAAAAAAAAAAACCTTCAAATATTTGGGTGGGGGAGAGGAAATGAAAATATTTGGTTCTGTTTGATTTTGGAAGGCAGGGAGAGGTAAAAGTACTTTTCCTGCCCAACCCCCAAAATACCCTTGAGCAGGACAGAATTCTTCAGTGACATCAAATGCAGGGAAGTGTTTCACTTTTTGTATTTTTCTTTATATATTGGTTTCAAGATGCAGGGGGGAAAAATAACAACAAAAAGAATAACAAAAAATTAAAAGGGTGTTGTGAAACCAATAATTTTGATTCTCTGGGTGATCTTATGCTGCAAAGCCTTGTGTTTCTCCTGTCCTCCTGCATGCTCTGGGCTTCCCCACCCAGCCTCCAGCTGTCACTTTGCAAAGATGTTGGTCTCCAGTGGCTCCTGGGCTGCATCCTTCAGGCTCATGCAGATGTCAGACACTCCAATGCTTTTAAATGAATTTAGACATCTCTTCTCAGGTGTCTAATCTGTTGTGGTGGAATGAAACATTTCAATTCTCTCCATAAAACAACATATTGTGGATTTCTTTGAGAATTGTCATTTTTTTGCTCAGGAATCTTGTTGTCAGCTAACTCAGACAAGGCAGTTTTGGAGGGGTTAGTGGGGAGTTTATTGCTGAAGTTTCATCCAGGTCTAGGTGAGAGAACAAAGGGTTATCCTGGAACACNCAAAAAAACAAAAACAAAACAAAAACAAAATAACAAACACCAAAAAAACCCCAGCAACAATTATTTTTGAGTTAAGATTTCAGAGGGGCATGAGTCAAATAACTTACAGAAGTGAAGAAAAAGGTTCTGTAGAAGGCATGCAAGACCGCAGCTGGTGTTCAACAAATACAGAAGACAGCTCTGCTTTATCTAACAGAAACCAAGGGAGTAGGTTAGTAAGTTAGCAGAAAAATTCATGTCAGAATAAGTGTAGAGAGACTTCTGGAAACATGAATTAAATTATAGATGGTCCCTAAAACTTCTCACACAGCATTGCCACATCCATGTAAATGTTACAGCCTAATCCTCTCACCACAGAAAGAGCACAAAGACATAATGTTGTCATTATTTTTAAACATGACCACATTTTGTCCATTATCTAAGTTTCCTCTTTTCCCCACCATATAATTCCCTCATGCAGGCTTTTTATCCTGCCACCTTCAACTGAACAGGCTAATAATCAAAATTATTCAACTATTGATACTGTTCTCTGTTCAGTCAAGGCATTTAACACCTGCAATATGCTTCACTTGGTAGCCCTGTAACATCTTTGCTTTTTAATGAAACAAACACCAGCTCCCAAATGCCTCTGGCTCAGCAGAGAGAAATGGTGCTATCACAATTATCATGAATCAGTGCATCCAACACTGTTCCACTCACCTTGTTTTAAGACAATAATAATTTTAATAATAGGGTTATGGCAGCCTCAAGCAATTGGAGAAATCCCTGAGTTAGTGTCAGTTGAGCTGATGTATCCACTCAGAGGGGTGAAAAGCCACACACAAGCACTTGTTTATGCCTCTAAAGCATAAAGGTTTAATAAAGGTTTATTAATAAAGGTTTCTGTCAGGTAGGACTCACAGAGTGCCCAGCTCCAAAGGTCACACTGCCTACACTGCCAAGTGAAGTGTCTGCCCCCTTAGATGCTGCATGCTTGTGGTTACATTTCTGAGTGGGTGTTCATGCCCTCTGCACACATCTTGCAAAGGTTTTAAGTGAGGTGTGAGACAGGGAGCTTCATCACCCCATGTTCTTTACAAAGTGTGCAGAGGCTGTCATTTCTTGGATGGAGGACATCGTCCTGGCAATTCTGAAGGGACTTTTTCTCTCCCTCTTTACACCTGCAAAGGAAGCCTGAGATGAGCAGCAGCATAAACTGAAAGTCTGAACTGGTGGAAATGAGCTGAGTTTTTAAATTTTTAATTTCCATTAAAAGGCAATAATGACTGAAAGACCTGCCAGCTCTCAGGCTGCTGTTGGTCTCTTCTATGAGACCAGGATCCTTTTATTTGCTTGCATTTTCTTGCAGGTCGCCTGGCTTTAATTCAAGCTGAGTAGTTTAATATTCAATGAAAGAACATGTAAGATGCCTTTTCCTGCACTTTCACATCCTGCACCAAGGATCCTGCCTGTTTGTTTACCTCACTGGGAAATTTATGCATGTTTTTTAAGCACCATCAATTACCACTCACAAAACAACTAGCACATAATTGTGCGCATTTTCAGATCAAGGCACAAAAGCTTGTGCCAGTACCTGTTAGATTTGATTGGACAAGGTCACACAGAAGAACATTAAGAAATGGAGACAGAGATGTCAAAGCATTTCCAACGGCAACAGCAACCGCCCCGCTCGTATCAACAGGGGGGAAATGGAAGCATAAACCAAATTGCATCCAAATGATTGCAATTGGAGCACATGTGTTATGGGAAAGGTTTGAAGTTAGCACATGTGCTGATATAGCAATATGACGATGAAGGGGAAGAAAATTCCAGCATTCAGTGTCTTTGCAGCACAGATGGTTGGGTTTGCTTTGCTGGCCTGGTTGCTCATTAAAATGAATCAGATGAATCTGGCTATCCCAAACTGTTAGGATATGTCTCTGCCTTATTATTCTGTGCTTTGCAACAATGATGATACTATTCTGCCCATGGGCCAAATAATGCTTCAGAGTGGATCACACAATATTCTGGTGGTGGGCTGTCGGTGTCTTGACTGACAATCCACTCTGCAGTGAAATCTAGGAAAGGCTACAAGACACAAACTGGATCATATCTGGGCAAATGATGTCTTGCAAAATCCCTCAGTAGGTACTACATAGACCATAAGAAACTGTGTGATTAATTACAGCATCACAAATTACACCCACTTTTGGGAACTTACTTGCCTTTCATGTTTGGACTGTACCAAGGGGTAAACTTTTATTTTTGTGTTCTTTTTCCTTTTAATTTGGAAAAGGATATGTGTAATGCAAAAGACACCGCAGCTTTCCTCTTCTTCTTGGCTTTTGTTTTTTCCCTTCTCTTTTTTCTGTCCTTTTTTTTTTTCTGGAGAGTGAATAACAGTTATGAAGAGTGGGGTGATATATGGTCCCTCTACACAGCCATAAAGTGTAAATTTCCAACATAAGATGCCTGTGGGGAGGGTAGATTTTCCTTCAGCCTCACAAGTCCCACTGATGTTAATAAAGGAGGCATGTCTACAACACCCCTCACTGAATAATTTACATCTGCACAGACAGAAAGTCAGAAGGCAAAGCTGGAGACACATCAGAAAGCTGGCTTTAAATCAAGTCAAAAGTTTGCCTGTGTTTGTGGGTGGTTTATTATTATAAATGGAAATCAATGCAAATTGAAATTAAAGCTGTCCACTCAGCTTTGAGAGTTTCAGGATGGGGCTTAATGGGAGGGGTAGGAAAGTAATATGTATGAGGCATGGCTGAAAGATAAAGAGAGATTTAAGGAGGAAAATGAAATGCAAAGGTTAAATGAACAGCAAAGAGTGATATGAACCACAAAGCAAAGTTAAAGTAGTTCTTTTGGAACTTCTTTCACAAATATATTTTGTTTGTCAACATAGAGGAAAAGAAAAATCCAGTAAGTTTGTTCAACATAACAGAAATTTGAGAATAAAAAAAAATATTTTTAGTTAGTAGCTCTGTTTTAGATGTACAATCAGCACAGAGCCTTTAAAAAGAATCCAGATGCCAAGCCACAGACTGCCAGGGGCATCATTAAGAATGCATCTTATTGAGATTATGTTTCTAGATGCAGAAAGCAAAAAAGACATATAACATGATGGTACCTTAGCCAGCCCTGGGTGGACCAGCTGAGGTGCAGAAAGAATATTATTCTGTTAGTGCAGACATTTCTTACTACTCTGATGATGAACTTTCACTGAATACTTAGCATTAGCATCCTGCCCAAACCTTAGCTAATTTCCTATGGGTGACTTAAAGTCACTATGAAGAGCTCTAAAAATGAATTTAAGTTTGCAGATTACAAAGGTACAGATGCTCATATGGGATAAAATGTTGGATCCCCTCTGGCCAGGAGGAAGTATTTCCTCCCTGTGGAGGTTTGTCTGATCCAGTCATTTAAAACATGGGTGAAACCTGCAATTTCTCAAAAGGCTTAGGAATTATCCCTCACAAAACTGTTCATTCTCAAAGTCTAAGCAAACACAGACCAAGAGAACTCATGAGAGTTGCAGTATCACAGAATTCCAGAGTGGGTTAAGGCTGGGAGGGATCCCAGTGGGGTCATCTGGTCCCA
>VXBI01000172.1:516609-546638 GCA_013397375.1 Toxostoma redivivum | reverse complement strand
GGAAGGGAAGGGAAGGAAGCTTCAGTCAAAGCCTCTGAAGGGAGCAGTTATTGTCAGATGTGTCCAGAAGCACATGAGTGGGAGAAGTACAGGTTACTTGTCTTATCTCTGCCTCTCATTTCCCAATGCCAGCCCAGTGGGACCTTTGCTGTGACACATGGGGATTGCAATGAGCTCTGCCTGGGAGGGAAAACAAGATCTCACTTGAGTGATGAGTATTTACTCAGCTGGAAAATGTAGGTTTAAAGAGGAGAAAACCTCACCCCATCACACCACTCTTTTTTTGTCTGTCTGAACCTGCCCCCTGGCTCAGTCTGACTCCACATAGTCCTCGAGGCATCTGGCATCATCCCTGACAGCAAGCTGTTGTTCTGCTGAACCTCCATCAGTGGCTGCCTGTTTTTTGGCATGACTGTCCCAGCAGCACACCCAAAGGCTTCAATTAGAAAGCCTAAGTTCAACTCACCCATGTCCAGCTCAGTCTGGGCAGCATTTGCTCTGTGCACGGGAGGTGATTGCAGTGCCTGTGCTGAGACTGACACTGCCCTGATGCCAAGCAGGAGGGTGTCCTAGGAGAAACCTCTGTAGCAGCATGGGGAGGAGCTGAGTGATGCCAGGAAGCACACAGCAAAGGACACTAGATGTGCCTGCCCTTGCTGGCTCTGAAATCAGTCTCTCTCAAGAGAGCTGCAGCATTTCACTCTGGCCTTAATTGTAGGCTTTGCTTGATGCTTCTGCTTACCTTCCAGTAATGCTGACAAATGGCTTGTGCTTGTAAGTGAGCATGGCCATGCACTTTCCAGGACCTTAACAGTTCATTTTACCCTCCTCAACCTGCTGCTGAAATTTTAAGACATTTTTTATCCACTTGCTGGGCAACTCGAGCAGTCAGAGGTCTCCAACGCAATGACAGTGTGTGCCACTGAGGAAAGGAATTAAATTATATTTTTGTACCTTTCTCCTTCCACTTGCATTACTACACCCTTTTTCTTTACTAGTCCTACAAATATTCCTCTGCCACTGTTTGCAAAGCATCAGCAATTTTGCTCTCTTTTTTTCTGACCTGTGGATACGGCACACTGTGTGATGTATTAGTCTCTCCATATTTTTGGTGATCTTACTGGGTTTCATAGCTCCTTACTATGCACAACCCTTTTGCGCTTTTTTCAGCATTTAAAAGGGGCATCAAACCCAGCAAAAATGAGGAACAGTTCAAGGTAAAGGAATGATTTGAGAGGCACCCTCAGAAATATGAAAGGGGCATGTGGTATTCAGGTTGTTACAACCTGTCTGGCTCCTGAAGCAGGGAAGCTGCTAAAGCAGGGTTGAACTTACCCTGTCTAGCACCCCCTGCTCAGCCCAGATGGAAACTCTCATCTCCTCCACTCTTTTCATCCTCCCTACCCCATTGCTGCATTATTGTTATTCAGAAAGATCCTACTCCTTGCTAGGAAGTGAAATGAGAGGATATAAATAGGGAAGGGAAATGGTAGGGAAGGACAGTAGTCCAGAAAATGTATGTCCTCTGTACAATGACTATAATGTACCATAAGGGACTTGGTTTCTTATTTCCATAAGGGTAGAGACTTAAAACTTTTCTAAGGCAACATGATACAGCTGGTTCTGCCTAGGAATTAGTTTTTCCCCAGTCAATAGAAACTGAGCAGTAATAACCTTAATTAACTTTTGCATAATTGTGATTAGTAACTTACAAAGAAACTGTTGTAGTAACATTATAAAAGATTATTTAGCAGTTATTGAATTATGTTTTCTTTATTTAATTTTTTTTAAGTCACAGGGAGCAGCATCCAGGAGGTGTCTAGCTGATTAGTAATTAAACATATTAAGTAGCTCTTAGCTGAAGTAATTAAGAGAAGTTTGAGCACTGTCTAGGTCAAGTGAAATCTACAAGAAGGCCAAGTGTTTCCTGACGAGCCCAGCTATAACATCAAATGCTGTCCAGCTTGAATCTCAATTCTGGGCTGTTCATCACTGTTCACTGATGGTTTCATAAGCTTATTCTCAAGAAGTGCTCCTGAAGCACTAATGCCTAATTCAATTAGATGGTACAGTTCATTATTTACTGCTCAGCTTCAGCAGTGCTATGAGAATTGGGGCCTAGGAGAACTCTTTTTTCAATGTCAAATTACCTCAAGTGTCAGTTGTGAGGGATCCAGGACTAACTTCCAACCAAGATTAAAGCTCCATGACTTTGCCCTGTGCATGCTTTGAATTTTAATGTGGATGATCAGAAAGAAGCCAGCAAAGGGGAAATGAGTAGTGAACCTGAAAGGAGATAACACCTGCAGGTTCCTCTGGAAGACCAAAAGAAATTAGTTGTGATTTACAATCAGCAGCAGGTTACCAGAGACCAGAAACAAGGACAGTAAGTCTCCTAATGAGTGACAAATATCAGCTCTGATTTTTATTTTGAAGTTTGAAAGCAGTGAGGTGATGGTGTTGAAAAAGGCAGACCATTTTAAAAAGAGATAAATGTATATTTTGGTTTTGCAGAACCCAGAATATATCATAATTTTTAAAATATCAGATGGAAAAAAATACAGATACTAAATGAAAAACAATGAGCGTCAAACATGATAAGGAAGTTCATTTCATTCCCTGAACTCAAGGGTTTGTTGTTAGAGAACTGCTTGCACACATGGAGTTCTGAACTGTTTCTCCATCATTTACAGACACTGCAGCAAAGAAATATTTCAGTGCTTTAGGACTTACTAATGAACTGATATTATTGCTAGTTCTGCTAAAGAACTTACAGCAAATGAGACTTTACAAAAAGGAAATAAAAAAATAATGATAGAACAGTTTCCCTTAAAGCTGCCCACCTTTGGATTTATTACAGTTTATCTGTACTTCCAATCTGATGCATGTTCTTCACATTCAGCCTTCTAGTCTTTATTCTACCTTTATCTTTCCTGGCTTATTTTCTTCTTTCCTCTCAGCATAACAATGATCTATGGGATAGCACATTGTCGGAGAAGTCCTTGTAACTGGCTGCACCCAACTTCTCTGCCATCCCAACAATCTTTACTCTTGCCCCCCTGATTTTGTTTGTTCTCAGATATTTTTTGGTCCCATTAGGAACAGATTGATTCTTTCCAGTCCCAGCAGGCAAAATTATTCTCATTTTTGTAAGTGACAAAAGGTGTATGTTTCCAATTAATTTTTAAGACCCATTCTTTCCTAGATTGCACATCTCTACAGTTGAACTTCCTTTTTGCTTTGGCAGAAAGCTGAAAAATAGAACAGCTTAGCTGAAAAGCAAATGAATTATTAGCCCTTTCAAACACTAAGAGCATCAGCCAGTGAAAACTCTGTTTTTTAGAAATCTTTGAGAAGTATGGTTTTGTAGAAGCCAGAAGAAAAGTGACCTTAATATGAACTAGAAACACAGAATATCTATGTCTTGTAATGAGCTCCTAAGCTAAAAAAAAGAAAAAAGCCCTAAATTATATGCCTTGAAAATGAACCACATTAGGGTATAACAGACCACTATGTGCAATGATTACTAAATGCTCCAATGTTACACTAGAGCATCCAAAATATTGTTTCATTTTAGCATATAGGAGATTCAGAGCTCTTTTTATTGCATGCTTTGGCTATGCTTCTGTGTGTTCCAACTGTGAATTTTGACTGCACATTAGGTATGGAGTAATCCAATTTTGCACAGCAAAACTTGGCAGACTTAAATGAGTTTCCCTGATTCAAACACAAGATGTTTCAGTTTTGCACAGATTTCACATCAGGCTTGAAAATTCTTTTTAGGGCAAAAGCTTCACCAAAACCAGACTGGATTTTTCTGAAGCTACTCACCAATGCATTAAAGTAGATAATCAGGAGAAAGTACAGTAAAAGCACAGTAAAATAGGAAAAATGTTCCACATCCATTGGAACAAAGGAAGAACAACGGCTGCTATTGACAGTTGCTTTATTACTGGAAAAATCCTTTTTTAGGGGGTGGGGAGAGCTGGACTGCACAGAGCCATCCTGTAAAGGCAAAGCCTAGCTGCTGTTAATCCTGGCCTTTGGCACCTGAAAATCTTATGCTCTGGGTCTGTTCAGCCCACTCCTTTTTGAAAGCAGTGGCAAAGATGATAAATTTTTACTCTGCTGCGTCCCCAGCTCACAGTAATCAGATACCTTCAGAGATTCCTCCTGCAGCAACACCACTTCAGCCTTCACTGAGCCAGAAATGCCAGGGAAATCTGGTGGAATAATGCTTTCTGTCTTAAGCAAGTCCCTCTTCATGAGCTGGGCAAGTTGGTTCTGTTCTTTTTCTAAGAGACAGGGGCTACACTGGGCATCAACACAGAGCAGCCAGCACTGGGGTTTGGCAGCATCACTCCCTCCAAACCCTGACTGTGTGGGAGCTGCTTCCCGTGCAGTTCACCAGTTCCCTTTGGAGTCTGGGAGACTCCCAAGGGATGGTGTGAGATGGGTGAGAAAAGGTGTCTGGCACAGCTCCCCCAGCTCTACCTGCTCACAAATCCATTCCACAAATCTATCTCAATATATTTACTGGAGCTGTGAAGCCTGCTAGTGTTGGGGATTGCTCATTAGCTTACATTCACAACTATCCCTAAGGAAGGGAGGACTACAGCCTCTGCTTTCAGCATGCAAATTGAGTCAAGTTTGGAGATACTGCTACACAAAATCACCAAGTGCCAGGCTGTCATTACTGCAGTTGTTTTTCAGAATACCATTTTAATTGAACTAATTATCACAGACTTCAACAGGTATTTTGAGGTTTTAATGAACCCTTATAAGAATTTTAATCATGCTCCCATTGAAGGCAATACCAAAAACGCTTCAATGGCTTTGCATCACTACATACAGTGCAGAATATTTCTTTTTCTTGTATAACTAATAATTACATAGATCTGCAGCTCATACAATGGAAAGCATTAAACTCAGGTGCTCATGATTTATTCTATTTGGAATATTTAAACTAGTAGAGCCTCAAATCAAAAATAGACAAAGCAAATTTATAGCCAATTTAGGATGTTACCAAGAATAACATAATGAAGACATAGATGATGGAAGCACCACATTTCATTCTGATATCAAATGACAAAACCTGCAAGCACCAGCCCTGCTTCTGCAAAATCCTCCTGACAGAGAACCAGTGCAAAGGCAGAGAGAAACTCTGTCCTGCACTTAATAAAGTGAGTGTGTCTAACTCAGTCACAGTAATTATGACTCCAAATGAATTAATTGTAATAATCTTACTGATTCCAGTAGGATTATTTAGCAGATCAGTAGCTAACATGTGCAAACAAAGGAACGTGCTGCCTGGAGGAGGGAATATGAATAGCAAAACTGTTTAGATCTAGTTTCCTATGGGGTTTTATTTTGCACCTACAGAGAGCAGCATTCAGCCTGTTCCATTTTTGACCTGACCAGGCGTTACTTTTTGCCTGCTCTGCACATTATTGTGCAGTGTGCTGAATCAGGGCTGACTCACCATCCATAATATCAGAACATGTGTAGGACAGTAGCTGTTGCTCTAGAGAAACAGATTTCTTAACTATAAGTTGCAGCTACCAAAAAGCTAAGTGTAGAATTCCCATGCTGAGGCATAGGGTGCCCTTATCTGATGCAGAGCACACAGATAAGATCTGTGCCCTTCTGGAGTGGCAGCTTGAGGCCAGACAGGGTGCTCTAGAAACAGACCCCCAGTGTAAAATGGGACTAAACACTCATTTAGCCACTTAAGCCTCTCCTCAAATATCTTTCTATGCTCCCCATTTTCTGGTAGCATTAAAAGAGACAGAGGATGCAATCAGCTCTTCTCAGCAGAAAAATGTGTGAACAAAAGGTAATGGAAGGTTCCACATATGTTGCTTTAGGTAGAACATCTAGAGAAGGGAAAATGTAAGCTAACTTAGCCAAGCTTTCAAGGAATGTGTAGTGGGTAATTGTCAGAGTGATTTTCTGGGCTTTGCAGCACTAATTAGTGGTTTGTTATCAGTCTCGTCTGTTTCTGTTCGGAGCCAGGATTATTAGAAAGGCACTTGAGATGATTTCTCGTGTTCAGACTTGGACATTTATTATATCTTATCAGAAATTACAGAAAGTACAACAGTACCTCTAGCTGTTTGCTAGAAGTAGGAAAAATGGCTCCAAGCTGAGCCTGCTTCAAGGCCTTTTAAAGCTAAACAGACCAATAAAAGTTTAACATCTATATTATTTATACTTTTGACTCAATAATAGATTCCCATGACACTTAAGAGTGACTTTCGACTGACCAATCCAAATGTAACTACCTAAGTTCCATGAAGAAAAGTAAGAGAAGATGAACAAGAAGACAACACCCAAAATTCTCCATCTTGTCTTATAGCTACCACTATACTGTATAAACCTCAAATTTAAAACTCATCACCCAGTGCAAATACACACATCTAACCTACTACACATTTGTAATTTCTAACTCATTATTCATATTTACAAGTCTTCTCCAAGATTTCAGGTGCAGTGCAGTGTTTTTCAGAGAGTTTGTGCCTGGAATCACAGAAAGCTCAAAAACTCCAGTTTCCTGAGATCTAGCAGGTAATCTAGTGAGGAATATAATGTCCAAGGGCAATAAAGAAGTAATATGGGGCAATAAACAAAATCTAAAAGCAGTCATCTGGCCCTTCTCACAGACTCACCAGGATCAAACTTCTAACAGATGTTGGCATAACTTGTCTTTTATAAACAGCTTTTACACAGAGTCCCCAGTTTTCCCAAGAAAGTCATTCAAGTGTGTCTCTGCTGTGTACATTCCAATGCTCTCATTTGCTTTATTAACCTCCCTTGCTCTAGTTTAAACCCATTATGTCTTGTCTTAGTCCCACTTGTGGTAGCTTCTTACATATGTGAAGGCCTACTGTGACATCTTCCCACTGCCATAATCAATTAAATTGTGCCACTTTCTTTCTTTTAGTCTTTTTTTTTCTGCTGCTAGACCATGTATTCTAGACTGCTGATAACACTGTGTGCTTTCATGTTGCCACTCTTTGACTGCAGAAGCAGTCTGACTCTTCCCAGTCTCACCTTTTACTCCTTAGTGAATGCTTTGCAAAGTATACGAGGCTGGTTCTAGCCCTCAGTGCCTCCATCAGTTGAATGAGTGGCATCAGACAGGCAGGTATTAGTTGTGTGGCTTATGCTGGCTGTCCCAAGGGTTTCATCTGGTAATTGCCATCAAGAAAAAAGGTCAAAAAAAGATCAGCTGATGAAAAATGAGGAGAAATTATAGAAAAATCTGGAGTAATGGACATTATTTTTACTCATTGTGTCCCACAGTTGATATCAAAGTTCAGGTTTGATTCTTGACATTGTTTGAACTTCAAAAGCTATGAACATTTTTTCAGTATAAAGGGAAGGCTTCCAAGGTTTCTGTAGTTCTGCTCAAAGAAGCCCCTTCCTTTTTCATTCCTCTGTTCAATATTTTACTCTTTTTATTTGACCTTGTGTCTCTAGTTCTTAGTGAAACATAGAGCAGTGCGGAGCAGTAAAATTATTGCAGGGTTACTTCTCTCTCTCCTGGAAATTAGACATCACTGTCAACTCAGTTCTAGTGCACTCACCCCTAGAGGGCCATCAGATTCTGACAACATTAATTTTTCAGACTGTAAAAATTAAGTTTTTAATTGCAAGGGAAACCTCTCTAAACTAGAGCAGCACCATCTTACTGCAGCTACAACAGACATACACTGTAGCTCAGAGAAATGTGAACTACCCTCATTTAACACTGCTCACCACTGGCAAGGGCAAGTCAAAATTCAATATAAGACTGTGTAAATGCTCTCTGGGTAGGAGAAAGGGACAGAAGGAAGAAACAGTATTGCAATCCCAGACAAATCTGGACTAATCATCATTATTTTGTCCATGAACTCTCACAGCAGACCTCAGAGTTCAAAGCTGTCAGTCTACCTGGCCAAAGTGGATGGGTAGGAAAATTCCCTGAATGGATTACTTTAGAACTGAGTAATTTCAAGGATTTTTTTCTCTGGTATAGATAGTAATATGCATGTGATTGGTGTCTTGGAGCTGCACGAATAATGAGAATTAAACATTTTCTTCCACATCACAGCATGATAAAATAAAGAATAGATTGATATATATAATAATCTATGTATGGTGCATACCTTTAAAAATGTCTTCTTAGAGACAAAGAGTCATGTTAACTTCTGGCATCCCACTTGTTCAGACCAACTGGAGTGAGAGTTGCATCTCTTACAGACGATGTCTTAAAGCTGAAAAATTGTGCTAGGTAAGAGAGCATTGTTGAAATAGCTAAATTCTCTACTAGGCACTTTAAAAGCATCCAAATGGCTTATTTTTCAGCTGTGAAATAGAAGTCTTTTCCACTGTTCTGGAAACATGGGATTCAAGGTGACTTCACAGGGTGTTAATGGACGAATGATCTGCACCCTGCTAACAATATTTCATGAGCAATGATGTAGCAAATAATATAGTCTATTACACTGTGCCACCAGATGCCATCTGAAAAACACATTGCTAGCTTTAGCATCCCAGATTTAATCAACTTTCCACAGAAATGACACCGATACTGTCTGTAAAAGACAGTGTGCCCTCAGCACTGACTAGCAGCTCCTTGGATGGGGCAATAACAGTGTCCCTTTGCTAGTACCTCTCCCACCAGTTGAATTTCTGATGGCTAATGAATAGTGATGGCATTAGTCTTCCCCTCAATATAAGCAGACACCCATATGAATGGGGCACTTGTTTTAGCATGGGGCACCTTGGACATCCTCGGCACCATTCGGACTCATCTCCCTTTCGGGTTCAAAAGATAGGGAAGGGAAGGAATGAAGCTGAGGACAAAGTACATTGTCTCCAGAATATACTTCCTTTTGCCTTCTCAGCTGCTAGACAATCTCACAAGCCTTTCATTGCAAATCACTTCTCCTGGAGCACCATTACAGTAATGAACGTTTTAAATGGAGTCAACCTATTCTGCAGAAGAATAGTTGTAATGACATGCATGCTCAAGTTTGTCCTCAGGGGCTTACAGACTAAAATTAAAGGGACAGACTCACTAGGACATGAAAGAAATTTGCTTCAAATAAATTGGCAAGTGATTTGTTTGAAGTTTGAAATATATTTTCAAAGGTCAAGGCCTTGCTGCTTATCTACTTTGTTTATCAATTGGCGCTGTTGTTAACTTCCACCAAAATAAATTTGCACAGCCAGCATCAGGAAAAATATCTCCTGTAATACCTACTCTACTAGCTAAGGGGAAAATTCTTATATAAGAGTCTAGGCTCTCTGCTTAGACCTTGCCTAGGGTGAGTGTTACATAGAAAATAACAAACTTTAATGACATTTTAATGGAAGAAAATGAAAACTTGTCTCTGATCTTCTGCAGTTCAGCCATTGGTAACTGTTGTAATTGTATTCTTTTGAAGTTGTATTACATCAGTATGAGTAAAAAGAGATGTATGTTGCCCTGAGCCGTCTGGAGGTAGGTAATGCAAATAGCAGTGCCAATAATAGGTAGTCACTGGTGATGGGCAGAAATTAATAGAAATTCAGGAAGAAAGAAGTGAAAAGAGCTGAGGAGAAGATAACTATAAGCAATTTATAAATTCTGAATTACATCTTACAGAATACAGTGTATTTTCTGTTAAACTTATTTTAGCACTGTTTTTGTCCTTCTCCTTATCTTTCTTTTTCCTATGTATATCTATAATTAAAACCATGTATGTTTAGAAATACATTCATCTAAATAAAGCATATATATATGGTTTTCATTTTAAATGAAGATTCTGAACAGAAAGAGGGAAAAGCTGTAAAGAAAATAGTAACTCCAGCTTCCTTTTTCCATAACCACTGTCTCAGAACTTTTAGAAGTATGAAACACCAGTATGAAGATTTCCTGGAGGGCTGATAAATACAATGGCAAGCATGAAACTCCCTCAACAGTGTCATTGCTCCTCCCACTTGGATGCCAGTAGGCTTTACTTTTCTAAGGGAGCCAGTTGCACAGTGCCATAAGCTGTCTGTCCATTTTAACACATAAAATTGGCAGCAAGAGAGGTTTTAACTTGGAGGGATCTATTCCTTTGCCTCACTCTCCTTTCAACTCATGGCAGAAAGTTGGGTGAACCCCCAGTTTTTGCCTACCTTTTGTTCCAGTTCCTTGAAAACTTTCACACTCATACAGTTAACTTTTTTTCTCTTCACCAATAAAATTGAGCAGGAACATTTTCAGAAGCAGGCAGGAAAGCAATATTTTCCCCACTCAATTAAATTTCCCTTGGCACTTTCTTTCTCTGCACCTCTTGGTGCACATGCAACCTATTCCCCTGCAGGGCTCAGCGTGAGCAGCCGCCTGCCAATGCAGAATAACTGCATTCAGTCTGCAGCAGGAGTGCTCAGCACTCAGTACTTCTCCTAACAATTGACTGGGAAAATTGTCTGGGGAGCCAGAGACCTGATGCAAGGAGTGAATACAAGGTATGAGCAGAAACCTCCTTGTTTTAACACCTGGAGACGAAGCACACACAAAGAAAGAGTGGGTTATCGAAAGACTTCTCCAGAGGGGTTCTGCCCCATCCTGACCTTTCCCTCCTGCATTACTCTTTAGTTATATATTGTCATTCTACCTCCTGTGAAATGACAGTGCCTTGTCATGTACTGAGAGCACCAGCATTCCTGTGGGAAAAGAGCAGGACTGAAGCTATACAGCAGGTCCTGCCTGGCAGGAGGTCACTTTCATTCACAGTTTGGTAGAGCCACAATCACTGATAGCTCATCTTCTTTCTCTCAAGTTAGTATTCTGGCAGGCACTGGGCAAATAACTGCAGTACCTGAGTTTCCTTTACTGTAAAGAGAGAAAAGGTTGGCATTCTCTCCCCTGAGAAGTATGTTATAAAGAATAATTAGTCTCTGTTTGTAAAGAAGAAAATGTCTGTGGAAGGGCCAAGCACAATAACTAATGTTACTGAATTGGTGTTTAAGCTAACAGCTCCTTGTTAACTGTATGTGTATAGAGGAAGTAGAAGGGACAGGTCTCCAGTCCATTACTTTGAATACAAAGTTAGTCCATTTGTCCTTTACTTGATGGATGAGCTCTCAGCTATTTCCCATCGTTCTCCAAAGCTTCCCACAGGCCATGTTTGCAGTGTGAGCTGCAGGGAGTGCAGCCTGGTATTTCTTAGAGTCACAGCAGGTTACATAAAAGCAAGTCCTATCCTGGCAGTCACTCAGCCCCGGGCCAGCTGCAGGCAGCTCCGTGGTGGCCAAGCTCTGTGCATGCCACCAGACTAACCCTGGCCCACCCTTTCTCTGAACTCAGCCTCAGTACACATGAACAAGTGGTATATTTTCTTTTACTTCTGAGACACGGCAAATTCATCCAGATCTCTTAATTCTGCTTCGCCCCGTATCTCACAGTAGGTCTTTTTAACTCCTGTCTCTAAATGAGGCAGAACTTCCCAGCCACAGGCAGTTCATTTAAATATAAATGTAAAAGCTGTGCTGGAGGAAATGGTTTCTGCTCAACTATTTGGTTATGAAATCAAATCATTTCTCTGCTGTTTTCAAATTGGTGGCTAACGGACAGTAACAGTGAAAAAGGGGGACTGCAGGGCTGGGTTTACCTGAATTAAAGACATTCATTCCTCTGTGTGCTAAAAGCTATATTGAAAGTAGTGTGTTTTCAATTATGACCTGAGCTTATGGAATTTTTCTTTTTCTTTGATCTCTAGAACACCAGACAGAAAAGCCTTTAACCCTCAGGAAATTGTTACATGTAGAATTATGCACCAATACTATCAATTATTCTTTCTTATGTTCACAAATAATAACAAAGGGATGAATTGATGGGTAAGAGCTCTACTTCAGGCAACAGGAAACACCAGCTACAAATAAAAAGAAAGGAATGGATAAAGGAATTGGCTAGCTGAGCTTCCCTGAAACACAGAAACAGGTGCTGAAAGCATAGGAATCCAATAGTGATTTCTGATCTCTGATGTCACAGAAAAAACCTCAAGGACTTGTCTTTTGAGTGAAAGAATGGTTCATGTTCCTTTTCAGAGGAAGTCAAAGGGCAGCCAAAACATCAGTATTTTCTTCAATGTTCTTGTGCTTTCAAACTTAAGCCACAACACTGAGCTCCTTCCTCCACCATAATTTGGTTTTTGGAAGGAGCAGTGCAATGTTAGAAGCACAAAAATTGTGGGTCTGAGTCCCCTAGCTCCTCGTTCTCTTATCTTGAGCTGCCTTGTGGCAAACTTCCTCACCTTCTCTCATGTACAAGTCACTCTCCTATGAGGCGTCTGAAATTCTTCCTTTTGCCTTGTGAGAAATAATTAATTCTCCTAAGTACATTCTCTTTTGTTTAAATGTCGATACCCTGCAGGGACTCACAAAAGATTATATGTGCATTCTCCCTACATCTTAACATTTTGCAGCCTTGCAAACCTTTGCTCTTTTCTGATCTGAAGCCTATGTTAGCACATGTAGGTGATCTGTGCAAAACTCTCTGGCTGTGGGATGTTGGCTTCTTTTCTTCAGCTGCTGGAGTGGTTTGCAGGAAGCTAAGTGTTAAGGATTTTTCTCATATTCTTTTTCGATATAAACTTCACTGAGTTAGTTTGCCACAGGGATGATAGTCATTTCCTATTGGGAATTAAAGGTGAGCAGAAAAGTGTATAAAAAAAGCTCTATGTTATATAACATCCTGTGAACCTATTACCCAAATAACCTAAAGTGAATAAGAAGATTGCAAATAAACATATCACACAGTAGATGAGTATAGATGATGTGGGTATTGTCTTGCTGTTGAAATTTCCATCTGTGAGCTGTAAGACAACCCTTCATGAACTTACAGTGCAATAATTTTTTGAACAAGAATTGTTTCAGTCTTTGTAAACATTTTGCAGCTTAGGTCTATGAATACTGAACAAAACAAAATGGGATAGGAAAGTTGGAGGTTGGAGGTGCTGAGTTCCCTTTTCCTTTCCATAGCCTGTGACACTCACACTGGCTGTGATCTAGATTTTGGTCCATTATGAAAAAGGATTTATCTTTATTCCTTACGGTTGCTTGGACATATCAATTTCATTTCTACTCAATATGTTTATAGTTCCTATTTCTATTACTGTTCTCATATTCTCTGGTCCATCTTCTGCACTCTTCCTGAAACAGATGGCTTTCAGTCTACCCTTTGTCTTCCCCTTGTGTCTGGAGTAACTAAGGGAAGAGTAATTTATATTACATACCAGTGGTTCAACGTTACGTTCGTAGAACATCAGCAGAAAAAGTAAAAAAAGCCACAGGGTTAAAAAAAAAAGGAGGTAAAGAGGTAAAGGCCTTTTATGCTTACCTATAAGCCATGTGTAAATACCATGCTTTGCTTTATGGCTATTTCTTTCTTTATACTATGCTATAAGTTGTTTGGCTATAGTCTGTTCAAGTGCCTGTGTCTGATTGTGTATCTGTTTTTTAGGATCTGTAGTTAGGCAATCCTTTGGGAAGAGTTAAGGTGTGCAACCTGTTTGCAATAAACAAACCCTTGTCTTAATTTGCTAGTTCTGTATTCTTGCTTTAAAGATTTAAAGATCTAAACAGAGCCTTACATGCAGTAAACTTGTGTTTCACTCACTGCCTCTTACAGGAGATGAATGTTGTACTCAGAGGAGGATTTAGACTTCATTTAGACCCGGCTTCATGGTCAGTGGTTATAATCGTCCAAAAAGGCAGCAGTGGGCACTAACCAGAGTTACATACTGATATAGCAAGTAGCCAAGTATGTTCTGTCTTGGATTTATCACTGTATTCACACACACTGAATAGCAAAAGTATTTTGTTTTACTGGATCTAGTTGTAATTATATATTGTTCAAGAAAATGTCTCCTTTCATTTCTTCCATGCAGGATTTCCTCAGTATTTTAGATTGCATTTCCTCTTTACCATCTAACAAAAAAAAAAAACCAAAAACCAAACAAATAAACTCTAGTTCAAAGTTTTAGAGATTATGTGTTTTATTTGTATGTTTTCTGTTTCTTATGCCATTTTGATTCCAAACGTCCAAGACATTTTCACTGTGGAATGGAAAAAACATCTGGACTGGAAAAGTGTTGTGGGAGATAATCAAATCCTGGTAAAGGTAATAACAGAACAGCTGATACTCATCAAATGTAAATTTACTAAAGCTATTTAAAAGGAGAACATTAAACTGAAAGAGGAGAGGCAGATCACAGGATAATCCCATAGAATAATTTTTTTAATGGTCTGTTTTCCTTCAAGTTTGAGAAACTGGCAATGTCTGTCTGAAATGTTCCGCTGTAACTTGCATATCATTGCATACTATGTGTTCTAATCTGCTCTCAATCTGGAATATATTTGTAGGAGTAATTCATACAACAGGACTGTAGCCAGATTTTTAACAGAATGTAGCATTAAAAGATTAATCTATTTGGTTACCTAAAATTGTCTTGAAGTGCTTTGGGAGATGGGCCCAGAAAACCGCTTTCTCACTGAAAAATATGATACCACTCCAAAATAATTTAATAAACCCAAAACAAACAAATGGAAAAAAAAAATAAGGCAACTCTGGGCTTTTCCAAACAGCGGTCTATGTGTACAAAGATACACATATTGAATATTTTCAAGCATTTAACCTATTGGTCCTCAAGTGTATAAATACCTGAAGGGAGGGTGCAAAGAGGACAGAGACAGGCTATTTTTGGTGGTGCCCAATGACAGGACAAGAGGTGATGGGCACAAACTGGAAAATGTTCCCTCTGAACATCAGGAAACACTTTCTGCCTGCGAGGGTGATCGAGTACTGGCACAGGTTGTTCAGAGAGGCTGTGGAATCTCTCTCCTTGGAGATATTCAAAAGTCCTCTGGACGTGGTTCTGGGGCAACTGGAACTAGGTGACCCTGCTTGAGCAGTGGGGTTGGACCAGATGAGTTCTGGAGGTCCTTCCCTACTTCAGCCTCCTGTGAATAGGCTTGGGAGCAAACCAGCACTCTTCCAGTCTGCTCTTCCACGGCACCACTGATTCTTATAAGGTCCAGGACAGGTTAAAAAACTCCCAGACAAACAAGAAATTAATTTTCTGCCTACTTATACAGATGCCTCATCAAAGCTTGACAGAAAAATTCTTTTGCCAAGTATCTTTCTAGAACAACTGTATACTTTTATCCTTCTAATTGCTTACTTGTCTGTATCAGCACAATATCCTACAGACAGAAATTTTTACTTCCTTTTAACTTTGCTTCCTCAAAAAGAAAGCTAGACTCTTGACCTCTGGCACATGTTCTGCAATATCTCTTTTCAGTTCTTTGCCAAAGCTTCCTGTGTGATAGAGGTTATGTTGCTTTATTTAAGTAATAATCCACGATGCTCCCAGTGATTTCAATGCAAAGATCTAGGCTTTAACATTTCTGTCTCATTTTCTTATTTGTGAAATACAGTTAACAATACTTTCCTTTGGCTACCCTTTATGCATCTTCTCCATCTAGAAAATAATCTTTGTGATATACACAGTCTCTTGCTATATGTTTGATGATGTCTGTCACAATAGGTCATTCATCTTGGCTGGGAAGCCCCTAAGCATCACTGCCATAAAGTGGAAGTAGTAGTGGGAGGAACTCCACTTGCACCTCTTAAATGAAAGATGGAATATTTCACCCAGAACTACAGGAGATCAAAACTTAAATAGTATACTGCTTTTGAGGGAAGAAAAATCTGCACATGTTTCATCCTGAGGTTTGTGGGTCTGGGCAAGAGGTTACATTTCTAAAAAATAAAAGCTTAGGAAAAATATGGAGTAGCCTCAATAAATAACAGTAATACTAGCAAGTGTAATAATTAATGAGACTGACAGCTGAAATGGCTCATTCTTTTTGCAATATTGGCCTGCAATATTAGAAACTATCTCCCAAACCAGTTCTTGCACATAATAGTGGCATCTAACACTGCTCAGCAGCAGTTTGTCACAAATTCCAGGAGAATGCTGTCTGCATGTGCCCTAATATTTTGCACTGCATGGTGAAAGCAATTCCCTTGAAGAGGAAAGGAAAAAGAAAATGACAAGGAGGTTCCACAACTCATCTCAAGTTTCTTTTGGTGACTGTCTTCCATTTCTTTTTCATGAAGTCTTTCACAACCAGTAGTAGTTATAAGATTTTAATTTCCTGGAACATCTCTTGCCAGGATAAGAGCTATGGGGTTTTTTTGTCCATTTTTCCCCTGCCATTTTTACCTTTTAAGACAGAACTGCAGTATGTACAGAGGACAGATTCATGACCTACTTTTCCTAAAATGAATATTGAGCTTTGTGTACTTTCTGATATTTGTTAGGACATTCTTATTGGAAGTCTTGGGCCAGTTTGTGTCAGCCTTTCCGTGGCAGAACAACAATGAAATGTGTAATTCAGGTTGAGGAAGAAATCCCATTATCATCTTTGAGGAGTAAGAGATTTTCTTGAGTGTCAGTGAGCAGGTACCTTCAGTAAATAAATAAAATCCAAATTAGAACAAAGAGACAATGACAAGAATGTTGTTTGTCAGCCATTTGCTGAAGGGAAACCAAGTGCATTGCTTAATCAGGGCCAAAAAAGCAAGTGTAGGCAGCAGAACATACCAAAACTTGGGAATTGTGAGGAAAGTTCATGTGAAACCACTCTGTATTAGAGACAGTTAGGACAATTAGAGACTGAGACTAATCGTTTATGTAAGACTCACTAGCCCTCCTTGCCTTCAGTAGCTTTCCATCACTTGTGAGCCAAGGGGACACCAGTGGAGACCACAGCATCCCAGCAATTTGTCAGTGCTGCTGAAGAACATCCCCCAGCCAGAGCCGTCCATCAGATCGCTGGGCAGCGGCGGTGACATTTCAGCAGACGTGTTTAATTATATCAATACATCAATAGTGCTGACATTTCGGAGAGCTATCATCTCAGGATAAGCTAGGTCTAAAAGTAATCTCTTTTCTGTCCTTCTCCATCTGCCCTGAAAAATAAAGCTGCATGAGTCAGATTTTTAAACAGAGATAGTATTTAGAGAGAGGTACAGAGCTCAGAGATCTCCATTTGAGAGCCCATAACCATCCAATTCCCACTGCAACCCTTGGTGGCCTGAGAATTTCTTTCAGAGCTTAACTTCAGCTGTGAAATTCCCTTTCGAAATCACAAAGGAGAAAGAGACAGGGTGGTCCCACAGTGCAAAATGCTTGAATCTGCTTTGACTGTCTGCCATCTAAGAGTCAATCCAAATAAATAGAGTTACACTGGCCAGGAAGAGGTGCAAAGGCAGGTTTGTCTCAGTAGCCTGTGCATGCCCTGGCTGCTGACTCCAGATGGAGAGCAGCCCCATACAGCCACCCCTGCAAAGCAGTGACACTCCTGCTCAGGCTGTGCCACTGCTGCCCACTCAAATCAGTGTGTCCTGGTTTGAAAGAGAGGTGTGTCTGCTAAGAGAGGCAGGAGCCTCTCTTGAAATAGAGAATGTAAACTCTCTCCCTCCATATTATTATAATATTGAAGTTAAGGGGCTCTCAGGCAAAGAAATGGGAATAGGAATAACAGTTCTCTACTATGAAAATTAAAAATACAGTAATACAAAACAACAAAAACACTGACAGAGTCAGAATACAACCTGATACCCTGTAAGTCAGAGTGTTGGAAGGAGTTTGCTTAAATGGTGGCTGCACTCCTCCTGGAGTGATAGATGAGGTTTTGCTGAAGCAGTGGTCCTGTAGAAATGTGCAGTTTCCCTCTGAAGGTCCAGTGATGATGTAGAAGGGTCTGGTTTTCCTCTGGAATCCGGTGGAAAAAGGCTGCTCTGATGTTCCAAATCTCAGATTTTTATCTAGGTAGGAAATGCTTGGCTCCTCCCCCTGGGTGGGGCATTTCACAATGGATGATGTAATTTTATCAGTCATGCAGTGGGACCCAATGCCCCATTAACAGAAGAGATCTTCCTGGAGGAAGGATGGGTTGTGGAAAAGATGACTGCTCCACCTGGTTTTAACAGATGGCCCATGAGCAGAGAATATCTCCCATAGAGATAAGGATGAATGCCCCACCTGGTGTAAACAGATGGTGATAGAACACATAATTTTGGTCATATCCTGTATTGCAACCTAAGACACTGAGACATCAGCCAAAGCCAGAGGTCCAATCTCTGGGCTCTGAAGCATCAACAAATGTGCTGTCAGAAGGAAAAAGCAGGGAGTGTCTTAAGGAAATAATGCAAAAGCAAAAAGAACACAAAGCAGCCTGCTAGAGAACTGCAGATGCAAAATGCAGCAGTCTGCTCCAAACACACAGAAACTCAGATAGCAACATCATACAGGATGTAAATGGGAGTCTGTCATTTCCCACTGGGTAGAAGAAAAACTTCAGTTGTCTTATTTAACATTTTTACTCCTCTTTGCACATGTTTTCCAAGGCATACAATATCTTGGAAAGAAAAGGGATTTCTTTGTGTTTCCTACTCGAAAGCAGGAGCTAGAAGTCATTCAGAGGACCCCATTTACCCACAGGATCACAGGCTCTGCCCTCACCTGTAACACAAGTGTAAAGAGTGGCATGCATAAGGAGCAAAAAAAAAAACCTGCTTCTCAGTCATGGTGTGAACAGGAACAGGATAGAGGTTCTGCAGACTGTGTCAGCAAGTGAATCTCTTCTGTGAGATCCATCAATAACTGAGGATTTCCAGGCTACATCAGGACACTGACCCCTCATGGAGATGTCTTTCAGCCCACTGACTGGGGGACAGGATCACTGGGAACTGATGGTGTTTCCCATCACAGTTTTTTCTTCTTGCTGCTTCTTGGTTGCTCTTCTTGGGTACCAGTGATGGGCAAAACCAGGCAGTAGACAAAGCTCAAGAGTTAGGCCCAGTTTTGTCCTCCACTGCTGTCTCCACCAGAGCTTTTGTTGACTGCTGAATTTTCATTCTGTGCCTTGCAAACCTTCCATTAGACATTTGAACCAATATTTTTAAATATTAAAATAATAACATTTCATCTGAGATACAATGAAATATAACAGTTCATTGTTTTTTAAAAACAAACAGAAAACTTCTTACATTGTTTTCTACCAAATGTTGCTCAAGGCAGTGAGTAATCTTTTAATAACTAAAATTGTTCCTTAATAGTTAAAGAAATTTGTCAAAAGCTGTGATTTTCGGTTTGTAAAAGTCTCTTCATCATATTTCTATTATTCACTGTGGCAAACAGTCTCATTAAAGGGAATTTCTCTTCTCTGTTGAAGCTTAAACAGAACCATAGACTCATAGAATGTTTAGAATGTTAGGGGTTAGATGGGTCCTTAAAGATTATTGACTCCCAAACCCTCACTTCCATGGGGTTATATATTATAAATTAATATTATTTAATATTAAATATATAGAGATATTTATTTATTTACCATAGGATAAGTATTTTCTGGACTACACCCTGAAAGCTGAGGTCGTATTTCCTGTTTATGGCCACACAAAACCAAAAAGACTCCTCTGTAGTGTTTTGAGGGCAGCTCTGCTGAGCAGACCCATTGCTACTGTGTTTTCCAAACAATTCAACCATACCAATGCTACAACCTAGAAATGGACTGTGATTATATGTATGTTGGGGGAGACAAAGAAAGTTACTGTGTTTCAGCACTTATGCTCACCTACACAGCTTTTGAGCCTGTCCTCTGCTGCTGACTCAGTGATGCCTGCAGGGCAGGATGAGGCTCCTGCAGCCAGACCGGGAGGAAACATGCTTTAGGCAGAGGAAGTGCACTGCAGGCTTACACAAGCACTGGTGTATCTACTGGAGGATAATGAAAATGCACTGAGGATAGCTTTCCTACAGCCATTAGTTGCTCTTACATTGCTCCTGTCCACACTGACTTTGTGCCAAATTCAACCAACAGTTTTCAATTGTTTGGAAGTGCACCTTTTGAATCTAAAAAGTTGAGGAAAAATGGTTACTTATTCTGACTTTTACAGCATCCAGCTCCATGTTATAAGTACATTTCTAAATACCTTTTATATCACTCTTGTGGTGGTTTGATTTCCTTGGTGTTTTTTTGGTGTTTTTGTTGTTGTGGTTGGTTTGTTTTTCTTTTTGGTTTTGGTTTTTTGTTTTGTTTTTTTTTTTTTCAGAACCACAATGGACTCGCTGGAAACTAAAAATTGCTGAAGAGAACATTCCATCACACTTTAGGCAGCTGCACACAAAACTGATGGAAAATTAAGTTTCCAAGGTCAACAGATTAATTCATAATTTGCTGAAAAGAAAGGCACTTCATGCTTGAAGAACTTGGAAAGATCATATAAGTGAAAAGAAATTTTCTGAAAAACTTCATAGTAACAAAATTTCCCACAGCTTGTTAGTTCAGGAATAATTTTTTTACCCTCTTTGAAGAGTGAACAGAAATGAACATTGACACGTTTTAAAAATTACAAATTAGAAACCAGAATTTTCTAGATGAAGGTCTTTTACACAAAACAACTTTGGTAGTGTGTGTTTAGAATAGATGAAATGCACTCTGAGGGGCACCATGATCTGTTTAGAGGGTGTTGACAGTGACAAGCTTAGCTAGAAAGGAGAGAAAGAAATTTGAGGAATGAAGTCCAAGGGAATAGGAAAAAATACTGGACAGACTGATTATAGCACAACTTGGCCATTAGGTCTCTCAAGCTGCTGAGGATACTTCTTCACTTCCCAGTTCTTCCCCTGCTCTCCCAGCTCCTGATGGACAAAAGGACCTGCTTGTACCTTGTGTGCCGAATTAGAGATCTAACTGCTTTGTTTTCCCAGTGACTCCTCTCTTTAAGCCTCTAGAGAGGACTTCTGAGTTTAGATCTGTCCCCAGGGTTCTGAGATCACATTTCTTTTTACATTTTTGTTGCATCATTGCTAAGTTCCTTGTTCAATTAGATCAATTCCTGGATCAATTCTCTTTTTCTCTTTCAGCCACCTTGAGTGACATCTCCTGCCTTCCCCCATTCCCATTTCTTCCTACCTTGATAAAAAGTACACAAGCTTATGGTGGAAGTCTGATTTTTCTTTTTTTCTCCATCCCATATCTTGCTTTTTAATTTATCCCAGGGTACATCTAACACATTGATCAAGAGTTGATCTACATCAAATTTTCATTACACAAAATGATGATCAGAGCAGTTGCTGTCAGGCAAGCATCAAACACCATGTCTGTACTTTATATTGTTCTATTGTTCTATCAACTTTTTGCTGATAAATGCAGTGCTGACTTCTTTGGGTATAAAGGTAGGTACTACATTCACACAGGACAGCTGTCTTTATCTCGTGGGCTTATGAAATATGAGAATTTATCTCATGGATATTATGACTTCATTGTTAGCCTCTTTCATTCAGTCTTTCATTTTGTGTCACAATGGGTTTGGAAAACCAAAATCATTTGCCACTGACTTTGGTTTTTACTCTGAGTGACTTATGTTCTCAGTGCATCCCTTAAATTTCAGGGCAACATAGTGTTTATCATAGAGACTAAATGATTTAAATCACTGTTGACACTGTCACTTTTTACATCATTATAAATACCTTGACTCCAAAGGATTCAGGCTGTGTGATGAACTCCAATAAATCTCTTCCTTAATATTGTCAGGGCTTGAAATGGAAATGTCTGCAGTAAGGAAAAGACAGACTTGTTAAGGTGTCATACTTATCTATTTGAAATAAATGGTGAGTTTTTTAATCTTTGCCATCAGGAATGATAAACGATTCTGCAGTTGCTTATTATAGTGCTGCATTGAAGCCCTCCTGGAATCTTTCTTCAGTTGGGCAGAATTATTAGGGCAGGCCAATGAGGAGTATTTTGATGTAGAGAGTTAAAATCCATGGTAAATAAATCTATGTTTGCCCTGTCCTCAGTGTCCTGAGTTTCTGCAAGAGTAGGGGAATGTTCTCATTGAAGCCAAGACCACTTCATATCATGCTGACAAGAAAAAGTGTTCTTAAAGTAGGATTGAATCATATCTAAACTCCCTTTGAGTGGTCCTTTTTTATATATATTCTGAAACAGCTTAAACTGGCCTCAGTGATCAGATTTAAGGAAATACAGTGTTAATAAAAATAAATGCCATTTTTCATTTTTTGCTATGGATGTTTGTGTCCTTCCATATAGTATTTTAGTACTTGTGAAGGATTTTTAGTAGAAATCAATGAACATTAGTAACGATAGAGTAATATAAGTAATATAAGAAGCTGCATTTCATAGCATCATTTTTATGGGCAAAATAGCAAGTGTTGGCTTATAGGACTCAGAGCACAGGGCAGCACTAGGGAGGAAAGGAGCTATAAACCAGTCAACCTCAATCGTCTCATGTAATCTACACAGAAATCTAAATGCAGTCCACTGACAGCTCTAAAATAGAGCAAAATACCTTCAGCAGTCTCACAAAACCAAGGGAAATGTCACATCTAAACCTAAACCATAAAAAAAAAAAAAAAAGAGGAACTAACGCACCAAAGGAGCAAGGCACCTGGTGGGTGTTTTAACAGCAGGATAGAAGATGAGAGCTAGGCAGTATTTTACATCAGCTTAAAGAGGTGGGACACATGAAATTGCCCCCAGGCCCCTGCCATGGGAGAGGGAGCTCCAGGGATCCCAGCACCAGCAGCACCAGCCCTGTGGGCATCTCTCCATTGCATGGCGAGGGGTGGCCTTGGCTCCTGCAGCCCTGCAGACTGGCTTTTCCTGGTGTGCCTCACCTTGCCAGAGCTTCCCTCTGTAAGGGGATCTCAGACTCAAGCCTCCCTGGGGCAAGCATCAAGCCTACCATCTGCCTTTTTGTCTAGGACAAGATATATTAGCCAGTGCTTGCTAAAGCATGCATACAAACACACCTAGGACTAACAGAGAGTATGGGTCTCATAGCTATTGTATATTGCTTGGAACTCTAAAAACCTCATTTTTCCCTTCCTGGTGTCCATAACGAGAGATATTTTGTAGTCAAAAATACCTCCATGGTAACCTGATCTGACCACCTAAAGAACACATGCCTCAGAGACTAATTAGGAGAGATGTTTGAATTGCTGTTTCTTGCAGGAGTGTGGTGCAAATTCTATACCACAAAACCTGAAAATTCGCTGCCTAAAGGACTTAAAACTGTGACTGGAATCTAAACATCTCAGTTTTACTGCCTATGTGCCAGTGAACCCAAAGCTGAAAGCTGACCCAGGCATTGAGCCTTTCTCAAGAAATATTTCTGTATGTGAAGCCAGGTAATGGATGAAAGAGTGGAAAGTTGTATTCAAGGATATATAGTCCATGGGAATTTTGTACCAGCAAAACATGCTACAAAAGACTTTTTCTATGCAAGTTCACCAAGCCCTTGACACCACAGGCAGCTTCCAATTAATTTCTCCTTCCTTCAATCAGTTCCCAGTTGCAATCTGGGGAAAATTCTGGCTTCCACCTTGGCTCACTCCTTACTCCAGTGGTATTTCCACAGTAGTTAGTTCAGACAGATGTTGTGCTCCTTAGCATGAAAAAGATACATTAGCAGCTTGTTATAGTGTGAGGAAATATTTCATTACAAGCACATAAAATATGCTGCCAAATTGCTTCATTATGTAAAGTCTTTTAAGAAAAATATCCCAAACCTTAAAACAAGATTTTTATATAAATATGAAATGTAGCTTAAAAAGAAAAAAACAAAAAAAAGAGGAGGAGAGGGAAATTAAATGTTACTGACTTTATTGAATGTCTCTATTCAAATATCTTGCATAAGCAGACATGTCACTTTAATCAGATAAAATCCACCAGGGAAGGTGGTAATTATTTGTATTACTTCTTGACAGCTATAAAAAGCTAAAATGTTACTGTGCAAATTCTGTCTGAACTATTTAAACAATTGAAAAATGTGATTTAACAGCTAAAACAAACTTCATTCAGACTGATCTCTCATCGACATGTATAAGATGAAATAAGCCGGCACTTTGTACAGGGAATAGAAATAACTTCTCAATGGCTTCACCTAGCATGGTTAAAACCTGGTAACAAATAAACCTCTCAGAAGACCTTGTTTTACCATGGCATAAGCAAGAGATGATGGCCATTTCTATACTGAGATCTGCTGCCTTTAAACTCTGGTTGACAGTAGCCAGGGTGGGATTTTGCCTTGGAAATTCCCAGAGAGCAGCCAGGCTGCCATGCAAGCACCAGTGGATGAGACTGTCTTGCACAGGCAGGGGGTACCAGGAAAGTCAGGAATGAGCTTTGGCAATATTGTTAGCCTTGTCAGGTCCACTCCAAAAATTGACCTGCCAAGGAGCAAGGCTTGGGCAGCAGAACTCCCCGGTGGGACTGGTGCTAGACCCTGGGCTGGGTGCCCTCAAGCTGTGCAGCCAGCCTGCTGCAGCACCAACAAAGCCTGCGTGAGACAGGGCTGCAAATGCAGCTCCAGCTGCCCAGCCACCGAGCCAGCTTCTGGCTAAGAGGGCTGGGAAGATCTAATTCAGCCCAGCCCCGAGGCAGCCCCGGTTGTCACTCACTTTACATTAAGGGTTTTTCCTAAAGTATAGCCTTCCTTAGGCCATTGACGCTCGAGTCCAGAATTATACCAAAGCCAGGAATCACAGTGATTTCCAAGAATAGAATCTGCATGTCTGGCCCAGAAACACATATCCTGTTATCAGAACTCTGGTTCTGCTGATGGGTTGCAGTGTTAATAAATCACCATCACACAGATTCCTCTTTCCCTCTCCTTCCCTCTTTCTATGTTTGCAGTCTTTGCTACTTGTTGCCCTGCTTCGTCTTTATAACAATATAATAGAGAGCTGTTTTCCACCTTTGCTATTCCCAGGTAGCCCAGACTCATCTCAACACCTCCAACTAGATATTGTCTTTAAAAATCTAAGTGCTTGAAAAATGAGTCACTCCACAGGCAGCAGGATTATTAAACCCTGACTCTCTAAAGATTTATCCAATTTCTCTTTAAGTCTTTGTTTCCATCAAGAATTCAGGTTCCCATGTGTCTCTTATGTGATCATCATGGCACAAGGGGAAGCTGGAAAATATTGGTTAGCTGAAGAGCAAGAGAAGGAGCTTTGTGACCTGGACAAGCAGATCCAATTTCTATGCACAAGCAGAACATGTCTCTGTTTTCAGCCACTCTTTCATCCTCACCGGAGCTAGAAAAATATTATACACAAACACCAGGATTCCTGTACTTATAATGACTTCCTCCTGGCTTCCCCTTACCTCTAATGACTGCAGCATAAAAAGGGTCCAGAAATAACTGCAAAACATAGAAATCCTGCACCTGATCTCTCCTTTTTCTGGTAGAGGAAGGTTTATTCAAACATGACAATTTAGGCACTCTCTCCTTCTCTCATGTCTTTTCTTTGCTGTCATGTTTTGGAAGTTCATCTCCATCTGCAAACAGCTTTGCCACTGTGGAACTGAGGGCCTAAAACTCAGTTCCTGTAATTTAAACTCAGCAGCACCCAGACAGAGTAATTATTGTGAGCACTGTCCCCCACGCAGCTTCATGCTAGGTTAAACATGGAGCTTCATTCACCTTTCTCACCATCTTGTCAACTAATGTATCCCACTGTAATTGTTCAGTACTGAAAGATGCTCACCAAAGACACAGAAGGAGCAATGTAGAATAAAAGAAGACACTGCAGGCTATTTCAAACTTGTGTAAGCACATTCACAAAGAGAACAAAGGTCATGGAATAAGCCTTATTCACCAGGACAGAGAAAAGTCCACTAAAACACTGAGTTTCCCCATGACTAGTGGAGGTTTAGTGCTTTCAAAAGACTGGGAGTGCATCTGCTAGTAAATGCTCCTGCCTATGTGGAGATGCCCCACGAGGGTCTGGCAGGGTTTGAGGTTCAGACTGCTAGAGCTGATTGGTCTATCTGGAAAACTGAAATGTTGGGGATTTTCGTCTCTGCTGGCAGATATTACCTTTAAATTTCTGCTGACAGTCAGCCTGGTGCAACAGGGACAGATTCTGTGTCAAGTTCCATCAGTGCAGTGTAATGAGCCTGGCTTATTTTGGAAGTTTTCTTTTCATCACATTTTCATTTTGCAGCCTCCAGCCAGATGCTTGCAACTCTGACGTCTTCCTACCAACCCTCCACCACCTTCATGTGTATCAGATCTGTGCTTTTTGATGTGCTATCTGTTTCCTGTAGCTCCAGTACGTCTGCTCCTTCTAATGACTTGCTTTTCTCCTTTGAACAACTTCTTTCTTGTGTTGATTTCCTGGAGCACTTATCATTTATTGATGGATAGTTAATTATCACCAGGCAATAGATCTTGCTCAATTCCCTAAAAGCAGCAGCTGACATTTTGTGTGCCTCACCAGCAATGATCTTTCACAGTCACAGATATTCTTTGCAGCAGATAATACATGAACCTGCATTTAATCACACTGAATGAGTCAAGGATTCTTCCTTGTCTTTGGTTAAATCTCTCACTATCTGCAAAAAGTCCTGATCAGTTTCCAGACTTGTCTCTGTTTATGGAGTGATTGATTGCAGGAACCAACTCTCCTCTATCACCAAAACATTTTACCATACCATCAAATTACTGATCACAGCTTAGTTTTGCTGTCTGGTTACAACTACTCATCAAAATTATCTATTGCCTCTGCCTAGAGGCATAAACATCAAACTCTCTTGCTCTTCTCCTCTGTGTTCCCACTTATAATATATTGCCCTGGTGCCTCTTCTCTATGTACAAACCCTGTCTGATGTCAATTCCAGACTCTGTGCACAGCCCAAGCAAAATGTGCCGTAGCAACAGCGAGCTGGGGAGGCAATGGGTGAACTCAGGGGTTGTTAGTGGCTGCTGATGCAGCCCTGTAACCAAGGGGCATTTCTGCCTCCTCTGCTCCCTGCCTGCCAAGCCCAGGCCACCCCATCCAGGCCTGCATGGTGTAGGTCTGTATTTACCAATTTCCTTGCTGGGCAGCGTCTACCCAAAGGTCTGGGGAGTGCTCAGCCCTCAGGCACCCCAGTGAAAGAGAGCTGGCTCTCTTCAGCCTGGATGTCTCTTGTGCACTAAAGCACTAAAAATTTAAGGCTCCATGCACAGAGCCATTATCAGTGAGGTGGAGTTTGCTCCTTAGTTGAGACAAACTCATGCAGACAACCATCCAACCTTCCAGCCTAGCCCACTAGCCCTGCTTCACAGGAATATAAATCAAGTACCATGAACCTATCTTTGCTGCTGCTAAGATTTATTGGATCAATTGTCTTTCTTTTCTTTAGCAGAGGACTTTGCTCTCTTATCAAAACGTTGGATGAGATATCTAAGTGACAGACTCCAAAATGTTAGCAGTCTGACCTTCCAAAGCCTGACATAAGCTGCTGCTAAAATGTATTTTATAGTTAAAGAAATTGCCATCAATTAATAAATTCTTTTGTGAGCTTAAGGAACAGTATTGCAATATTGAAGCTAAATTTTGCTTTTTCATAAATCTGTGTTCAAGTCCGGTTGTCCTTCCACAGTCGCTTTATGTGATGGAAGAACTTATCAAACCAAATCTGAGGTCATCAGGAGAAATGCCATTGCTCTGATACTGGCTGGGACAGTTATCTTGGGTTTAAAACACATTGAAAATTCTCTGAGTGAATCGGCTGATAACAGATAGGACATTACTCATGGTTTTACACTTGGCAGTTGAACTGGTGCTTCATACACTGTATATTTGATTCATTCCTCTTTGCTGGTGTCCTGACTAAATTCAGAGCACAGGACATTTTTTTAGATAAGAATTTCTCCTATGACTTTGCAGCACTCCTTCCTTCCTAAGCAAGATTGATCTTTCCAGGGGAAGTACACAGTTGCAGATTGATGATCACAGGCTTATTGCACTGGGAAAGCAGTAGCAGACCTACAAAACTGCTGGCTGTTAATGACTGAGAAAAGCCTTGCTGATCCTAAGAAGATGTTGTTTAGTGGTGACTTAGATTTTGGTTTTAAACCCATCTCTCTAGTTCCTTTTTTGTCATGGCACTTATATGGCACACAAGCTACTTCATTTGTCACCAGGGCTCTTCCCAGGTCAGCATTTCATGCATGCCTTTGTACTTGCAGCAGTTGGCTGTGAAACACTACCACAGGAGACTGCTCCTGTATTTTCCTCTTACTACAAGTGATTGTGACTATCAAGTCACACATTAAGTTTTTATCCATCAACACACTGCCTCAACCATTCCCACTGAACTTGGAGAAAGATTTGTCTAGATTAAGACTTTGCTTAGAGTAATAGCACTAGAGCTGGCCTCTAGCTTGTGAAAGCTCCATCCATCTGCAGCAATGTACCCTTCCCAGATTTGGGGGTGTCCTACACTTCAGCTCTCCCCCCCTCTCAGTTAAAGTGTTTATTACATGTCACACCTTTGGATTCTGGCACTAGTAGATGTTAAGGAAATTGATTCAAGTGTTTGCTCTCTATTTCATCTTTAACTCGGCTCTCTCCTTTAATCTGTATATCCACCTAGAATCTGGATCTTTCTAATTCTATCTGTTCACTTTTGTACCAAACCTGTCACCCTTTCCCACTCTAACAGTACTTTTGTCCAAGCATTTTCAACCTTTCACCTTATCATAGTCAGCTTCCCCCCTGACTTCTACTGCAGCAACCCAGATTCTCTGAGGGCTCACTTAACATCCTTAAGACGTTTAGATTGTGCAGTACTTTCTCCTGTGATGATGTTGCACCTTTGTCCCTGCTTTGGTTCCCACTCTTTAAACCTAGTCATTGACAAGAAACCTTCATGGGCTGCCCATCTTCTCTCTGCCATGTTTGATTGTGACAGTTCACACCTGCCCCAAGCCACATCACTCTGACACCTTCAGTGTCTCCCCTTGTCTATATCCAGCACTGGAATCTTAACATTTTATTTCCTGCCTCCCCTAATGTTCTCAGTCACTCCCTACCATTGCCACTCTTCCCCCTTAAAAACATACACATACTTTAACAGACTGTGGAAAATATGATCATCTACCAGGAAGGGGCTTTGAAGGGACCACAAGTTGTAAACAGAGCATGTTGACCTCCTGCCTGAAGGGTCATAATCTGGATTCTGCTATAGCTAGTTGGGAGGGAGGTGAAAAGTCTGGTTTAGGCACCTTTCCAAGAATGGGATGAACAACTGAATGTTGTTAAACACCACTGGCTGTCGATTGTGAGGGTTCCAACAAGCTTAAGCTAAATGCATAGCTTTTAGAGGTTTGGAATTACAGCTCATCTTTAACCTACGTCCCTGCTGATGTGCTCTACAGACCTATAATGTGTTTTAGAGATCCTCCCTGGAGTGAGCACCTCCACTTACCTTTCTTTTCCTGCCTGCTGGGATCAGGGAAGTCCCAGTAGGAGAGCACCAGGCTGCTTCCCTCTGTCTGTATGTCTATGAACAATGAGTTAGGTCCCAGACCAGACCCCATATGTGAGCTTGGTGAGAGCAGGACCCTTGGCACCTGGCAATCAGCACTGGATAAACAAGCAGGGTCATGTTTCCATTTGCTCCAAAAGCCCTGCCCTAACTCGCACACCAGTGAGGGGAAATGAGCTTCAGTAAGAGCAGAGCAAGCAGTGCTCCCTTCTCCCACAGACACAAGGATGAAAAAGTAGAACTGTAGAAGTAAAGGGAGCAAAGGAGGAGCTGTGACTTTCAGACACACAGCTGTTCCTCTGGGTCATTCCACCTGACCCAGAATAGCTAAATGGAGCATAGTGCACAACTGCAGTGTGACCTACAGGGTACCATACATTTGACTCCACATCACTGCATCTTGTCAATGGTGAATTTAAACGAAGTACAATTTACTGGTTTTCCCTTGAGACTGAAAGGTGATGACCTCTGGTCAAGGAAGGGAAGCAAAATTAGTTCATGCCATAATTCCAGAAGAAGGGATAAAAATAACTTGAGAGGGGCTTTTCATTAAGTCCACTACAATATTTTATACAGGTTATGCTTTCTTTTTTTATCCACAAGCCAAGGATAATTTTCCAATCAGAAACAGAAAAGCCTTGCCAAAAAAA
>VXBI01000172.1:455046-516601 GCA_013397375.1 Toxostoma redivivum | reverse complement strand
AAAAAAAAAAAAAAGCTAACTCATGAAAAAGAGTTTTTAGGCTTTGGAAGAAAATAACTTCATGTCCTGTTCTTTAATGTGCAATAGAGAGACCACAAAGTTACATCCTTTCTTCCTAGAGAGGATTACTTCTGTCATGCATTTCATCAGTCAGAGCACATGTAGTATCACTTGTGATCAAAGATTTCTGGACAAAGCCAAAATCTCGGGTATGACTGGAATTTTTTATGGACTACAAATAATAGGGTTTTATAATAAAATAAATATATTTATGCAGAGATATATACAAACCAAGTCTATAAAAACATATACACATTTATCTCTGAAATCCACACTAAGTCCCATCTGAAGGTTTGTAATTTATTTTACAGGGAATATGAATCACAAAAAGTAACCTCATGCATATAATATGATGTTTACAAAGAATACAAAACCTGAAGTCCTTATCTAAGCTAAACAGTTAAAGATGAGCTTAAATGCCACATGGAATGAGGACCTCTGCAAGGATCAGCATAGACATGAAAACTTTTTTGCCCATTCTTAAAATTTTAGATAAAGCTTTCTCATGAGAAAATTTTTAACTTCAAAATAAGCCCTTTTTTGTCATTCAGCACTAGGTGCGGACGCTGCACAAGTTTGCTGTGCAGCCTGTGGGAGACAGTTGTACTACAGTAACATTTATGGCAGAACAGGTCATTTTTCCTCAGACCATTTGACCAGTGTTATTATTTTCTCTTTTAATCACTGAAATAGAAAAGAAAGCCTTTACTTTAAAAAAAAATCTAGTGAAAATTGGAGGTGTTTCACAGTATACTGAACTAACAGCTTCTCCTCTCCAATAAGAGATCTCAATTTCTAAGTTTTTTCACCCACTCAGAGTCCTTTCAGCTATTCTGCACATATACACCTTCACCCTTGGACTGTGACCTACTGAAAAACTGTACACTATCTTCCTTAAAAGAGGCAAGTGTATATAAGCTAAGTAACAATGAATGGATGCCTTTCAAACTCAGGTCAAATTTTCATCTATTCTGTCATAAATCATCTGTCAGTCTTAAAGCATTTCCTATTTCCATAAATAAGTTTAATGCTGAATTCACAATAACAAAACTTCCACTGGATTTCGGAGAGCTCTGTTCTTCTCATCCACAGATGTGACTGGATGTTAACTGGATTCTTTACTGTTCAGTCTGTAGATTTGTGGGATCCTGTTTCAGCAACTTTGGAATAGTTTGATTTGCCAGGCCCTACATATCCAGCTCCACTTGTCTATTTCTTTCATGGATATCAGTCACCACTTTTTTCACTGTCCAAAGCACCTGTGTGTGTGCCCTTATGTACATGGTTTTCTGAGAAATTTTGTAGTTAAATTATATTTCTTGGCTAGACAATGCTTTTCAATGTGTGTGCAACATTCCCAGTAATGCAAAACAGAAGTTTGAGAAACTGAGAAAGTTTTCTAAGGATATGTCCTTGTTAGGTTTTGATGTTTAGGACAAATGTTTGCATTTAGGCTGTTTCTGACTTCCTACAATTGTGCCACACCAAGGTGGGCACTATGAACCTTTTCACTTCATGCTCATCATCCTGAAGGACTGCCATCACACATATTGCAAATATCAGTTTGATCTGGCAAACCATAATTGTGACTGATAAGCTGATCTTGCTTGCTCATTTTTTTTATTCTGCTTTTATCAAACTCTCTGCTACAGGAGAAGAGCTGCTTCAATAATAAATCAGAACAAATTAAGTTCTTCAGCTGTGAAAACCCAGTTGGACCCTTGTGCTAAAGTTACTAAGAATGATTTAGGCGTAACAAAATTCAGTCTTGTACTAATGGAGGAGGAATGAATAAGACAATCCAGTATAGATCCCTTCAAAAAAGCTGGGATAAAGATTTATACAACAAGTTTTGAGGGCTGAGGTCTTGAGATATTAAAAGATGATCCCTGTCGCAGGTTAGCAATTACTTCTTTACATGACAGCAAGAGCTGTCTCTGAAATTTCAATCTTCATTCCAAAAATTGCCCTTTTCATACATACACAGGACACTTGAGAAATTTATGAATTTATTTATATTCCAACTTGCAGATGGAAAAAACAAGATCCTGTCTTGTCACAGATATTATAGACCATAATACACTTTTTCAGGGGTAGATAGTTATCCTCGGTGTCCTAGTAATTACATTCTGTCCACCTGTCTTCCCTGTAGGGATTTGAATTAAAATAATACTTAATCTCCTCCAAGGTGTGAGTCAGTGTGCCTGAGTTCCAGCCAGGAGACTTTACATTTCTGCAGTAGATGAACTAATTAATATTATCCCCAGTGCCTACATAATTAGAAGAAAAATATCTCTGCTTTTCCTGTATCTGCACCTTCTGGGGTCCCAGAAGGAAATAATATTTCTTAACTAAAAAAAAAAAAAAAAAAAAAAAAGTCTTTCAAGTCCTATCACACTGATATTCTTCTCTTTCACTTTTCCTTCACTCTGAGTTTTCAGGCAGAACTTTCCAACTGTTTTATTATTTATTTGGAGAAGAAGGACATTTTAGAAGTCTGAGTGCTGTCAGAATGACTTTCCCTATGAACCCATGATTGCCTCCATCCTACAGCTGTTATATCAGTGGGCTCTGCCACTGGACTACAGCCTCCCTTCTTCTCCCTTCAGAGCTCTCTGTGGGGAGCAGTGGGGAGAAGGTGCCCAGGGCCACTGATTTCACTGAAGTCCATGACCTTCTCCAGCAACACAAGTGAGGTGAAGGTTAATGTTAGCTCAGTGCAACTGTGGGCCAAATGTTCTTTGTTTTAAAAGGACTGATTGCTCACAACTTCTCAGAAGAATAGGTGGTTGTTTTGTTCCAGGATGATGACATGGGGAGGGTCAGGTGAATGACTTAGTAATCAGAACTGTGTCTTCTCCCTTACAGGAATTTATGTCCCTCCATATAACAGTTGTAGGGTTAATTAAGGGTTAATTACCTTTTTTTGTTTGTTTGTTTGTTTTTTGAGGGTTTTTTGGTGGTTTTTTTTGGTTTTTGTTTTTTGTTTCTGCATGGAGACTGCCCAGAGTGTTTATGTTTTCCATGCCTAATTGCATAATTCCCCTCCTCTTCAACAAGAGTCCAATTAAAATTTTCCATGTATTCCCATGTTCTTCCATGTATTCACTGCTTTTACCTTTTGGCAAGTTTGGTGGTTCCCCTTTGAGAATCAGCAGCCAGCAGTATCCAGTGGCCAGCCAAAATTATTGAAACAACAGTACTCATTGTTCATACTGCAGCAAGAAAACAATTTTAAAGAAAAAAATAGTTCAAAGTAGCAGCAGTATACATGCAGGTCAAACTCAGCCTAAGTCCAGACATCAGTGACAGCCACCGAGAAAATTCCATCTTAACCAGCCAGCTCAGGGTGCCTCTGATTCTGTCTCTGATGTTTGGAAGGATGGAAGTGTCCAGGCATCCAAGCAGCTCTTGAAAACAGGACAGACATATCCGAATCACAAAGAAATATTCTACTCAATTAAAAACAGATAATGATTTTTGCTGTAAACAAAGGCACAGTATGTGCACACATATCCGCCCTCCCTCCATTTGTTCTGCCTGTTCAAGGTTAACATAAGGTTTAAATAACTTTGTCCTCTTTTAATTACTGATTTCATGCTTTATTGGGTGATTCCAGACTGAAGTTTTCTCTTTCAAAACACAGCTCTGATTTATTTGTCCTTGCTTCTTCCATATTAACAGAAAAGAGATTCTTTTGTTCCCATAAATAAAGCACTTTTGTCCCAGAAGACACTGCTTTGACACTGTGCTGACAAAATCTTCCCGAGATAGTCTGGGGACTGTTAGCAACCACTGACTGTGGCCCTGCAAAGAGCTGTCTTTCTGTCAGTCATATTTCTTCTATCCTGGTGCCTCAGTGTTAGTATGGTTTCCTCCCTGGTCCTACAAACTGTCAAATCTCAGAAAAAATTAATTGCATATACACTAGTGATCACTTCCATGGACAGATAGGGCCTAAGGCAAAACACACAGATGAAATACTGTGCATCTCCTTCTGAAATTTTCTGGCAAATGCTATCCATGAGACTGCAAATAAAATCACTAGAACCAGCTGCTCATTTTACCTGTGCCCTTCCAACCAGATCAGCAAATGGTGTCTTTACTCTGAAGTTTTGCAGGTCAGACAGGATCTCTGCAGAACAGAGTTATCCAAAGAGTAATAACAATTTATTCCATGACTGTAATATATAATACATAGTCTATAATATATTATATAAACCATCTAATATACAATAAATCTGTAGTATTCTATAAAGGTACATGTTTTGCATACACATATATAATGCATATAACTGTATATAATTTATATATGGGTATCTTGATTTTTCTTCCTTTTGCTATTCAACAGCTGTACAGCTGTACTCAAATGTGTACTGGGCTTCATTTTTCAGGCCCCCCCACCCATAGAAGATGATGTAGAAATGTCTGAAAATGTGTTAGAGGTCCAAGAAGTACCTCTGTGGTTACAGAGATGCTCTCAAATTCAGATGTCAGATGGGTGCAGCTCAGAGGAAGAACTTCTGTTGCCATTGGAAAGAACCATGAGCATCAGGGTTCAGGGAATACAAGCAAAATAACTTTCAGCTCCAGAGGACTTTGATGTCTGAAACTGCTTGTTCTTAATGCTATAGTTTTTCTGAAGAATAATCCAAACTACTGGTGGGAAAACCTAGAACTGATATCTAAGCTGCTAGAACTGAAGAAAAATTGATGCTTGGCAAAGCACATAAAGTTTCTCAGGTAGACCAATACAGGGTAGGGCAAAATCTTAACTTAGACATCCTACCCTGCCAGAAGCAATCATAATACCTCAAAATGAAATATTTAAGTCATCACCTTGCATAATACTGGACCCATAATGCATAATAAGGGATCTAAATATTTTAGATTTTTTTCCTAAATTAATATACTATTCATCATCACTGGCAGTATGAAGGTTAATTGGAAGAGATTTTAGAGATGTGAAGGAAAAATGTCATATTCTTTCTGTAGCAGTGAGCTGCATTCATATCTTGCTGTTCCCCAACTGAAATAATCTTCACTGAAAACCTGAGTGTAAATTTTGAAATTTTATCGAGAAAGAACATATTCTACCTGTTATTTCTAGAGAAAAAATGAGTAAGCTAGTTTCAAACATTCTGAAAATAAATGAGAAGTTAACCTCATATGCCACATCTGAGCAGTTCCTGTGTTATTCCAGTTGAGATAATTGACAAAACATGTATTTGAAATGGGAGATTGCAGCATGACAGGAATTCATGTGAATGCATTATAATAGTCAAGTGATTAATCACTTTTCAATTCTAGTAAAGCAAAGACCATTTTCCAACATTGTCTGAACTGAGCTTGCTGTAGTCAATGAGTGTTCAACTCCTTTGCATGAGACAATTGAGTTCACCACCCTGGATAATGAAGACCTACTGTTTTTTAGACTATAACTCAGCAGGTGATTGAATATTATCCACTTCACAGAAAAATACAAGCAAAATGAGCTCTCCAGCTGTAAATAATTTGGTCCAAAAAGAGAAAGCAAATGTATTTCTCAGGTAACAATCTCAGCTGTGTTGCATGGTGCACTGATTTTCCCTAGCCAGTTCTGGATTTCTTATCACCAGCCACCCCAAAAAGGGAATGCTAGTGAGGGGTTTTGTGGAAAGTCTCATTACTTAACTGAGTGTGAAAACTCATGTGAAGAGTTCGATGCAGAATATGGCCTGATTGTATTTTCTTCTCTCCAGCACAGTGGGAAGAAAGGGAATACTGGAATAATCTTCTTTGTCATCTAGAAATAGCTCTTCCTTTTTTCCTTCTCCCACATCCCAAAGTTAATCCGTATGGTTTGACAGCCCTGTTAATGCTCTTACAGGCTTTACCAGACTTTAGTTTATATTTATTATGCAAAATGAAGGGTTTAGATCATGTTTTGTTTTTAGGATATCCATAATATTAAAAAGGCCCCATAATCAACTAATAACAAAATTAATCAACAAATCCTTTTATCCAGAGCATTCAGATCAGTGATTAAGACCCTGAGGTTCTGGCAGATGCCACCATGACAGATTTCTTTCCCCTCCATGTTGTTTTGATTGACACAGATTTTTTGATTTGGGTTAGAATTGCATTTGGGCTTTCCATGGCATGTAGTCAAGTAAGCTCATTTTTAATGTTAATTTCCTGAAAATAATTGCAAACCAATCCATACTTTTAATCTGTATCAGGTGCTTGCCAATGGCCTTTTTTTTGTTGCTGTTGCCATTGACACACAAGATGATGCAGGAAAATGTCTGGTGCCTGTGGCTCTCTGCCCAGCCCTGGCTTTGTGAAATAACTGGTTTCACTTAGCCAGGGTGTTTACAGCCATTTACTGTGATGCCCCTCATTGTCTGCCACCATTTCCTGAGGCAGCTCTTTGGCATTTTCAGTCTGCACATGTAAGCCCACCCACCCCGATCAATGGAACTGTAGCAAATTTTTCCATTCATGAAAATACCATGTCTTTCTAATATATAAAATACATTGATATTTATGCCATTTTTTTTCCTCTGCCATACAGGTTATTCTCAGATTACACCAGCTCAGAAGGTCTGTAGGAAAAACTAATGGGTTTTATGAAATCAGTATAGTTTCTTTGAAAAATTAAACAAGGCCTTCTTCAGGTCTGAAGAAGAAATGTTCATGCAAAGTGATTTTCAGATATAGCCACAAGAATTTATCCTTTACAAGTTATACATAATTTTTAACCTCTCTACAACCAAGTGAGATCCCTAGAGGAAAATATGTGCGTCCTTCTCATGAAGTATCAAGATATAAATTAGAAAAAGTCTGCATAGAAAATGTTGTGTATGTGTCTCTACACAATCATCTCAACCAGAGGTAATAATTTTGGCTTAGAAAACAGAATTTGCTTTTCCATAACACACTGACAACTTTTCTGCAGAAACCTTGAGTCTCCACACCACTGAATAGAGCAAATGTGCCCCGCAGAGTTCAACATAGCCTCATCCTGGCTTACAATTTCCTGGGGTATTTAAAACACCTCCACTGCACCCCACCTGTTAAAAGTAGATCACAATAATTCTAGAGACTGGAAGGGTCACTGTTAAGGAACACTTTTAAAGCACTTTTAAAACACTCTACCACTTTGTTAGAAATTTTTAAGTCATTGCTGTCAGCCCATTTCTCACAAGTGAGGGAGTGAAAATGCTTTTGCTTAGCATCTTTCTTCTCTTTTTCTGGACCACCTCCAGTCCCATCTCCCCAGGACTTCTTACTCATCATTAATAGGCAGCTGCAAGTCCTTTAAAACACCTGGTTTCATACCAAGTGACTGCAAGCTCTACAGCAGCGTCATAACCTCCCAGTTTTGTTCCTAAGGACATGCAATTTTTTAAACAGTTTGAATATATTTGATCTTTTCAGTTTTTAGAGGGCCATCAGGAAGACTGATTGTTCCTAGCTAATTGCAGAGAAAGAAAAAGAAGCTGGCTGTTCATAATAAAAAAGTGCCCTTATGTGTCAGAGGCTGCTCAAAACACAGGCTTCTCAAACACAGTTCAAAATACACATCTCAGAGCATTATGGTTCAGGCTTTTCTCAGAGGGCAAATCACCTCTGTTGAAGACAACTTTTGAGAGCACAGCCCATGCTGTGGGGATGTTCAGACCAAAGGCCAGCTGGAAGCTGCAGAATGGCCACTGGTGGTACCTGGATCACAGCTTTCCCCTCACAGCACACAGCCTGATGTGCCCTCTCCACTTGCTGTGCTGGCACTAAGGACACTCTCTGGGAGGGGTTGCCACATTCCTTTGGGGAAGGAATGGACACAGCTTTTTACTCTAAGCCATCAGGATGGTCTAAGTCAGAGCAGAAGGTTTCTTTGCCATACTTTCAGGCCTGCCATTCAGAGCAGAAGGGTGGAAAGGGCTGATTAAGATGAAGTGGCTGCCTCTCCTCTCACCTTCACACCACCAGGTGAAGCAGCTTCTCTGACCAGGTGAAGTTAAGTTTAAAGACAAGAAATTCCAGGCAGCAAAACCCCTTGAGCCACGTGCTTTGTGCACATCACACACTTGCCTCCCTTCCCACTACCTGGGGCTCAGAGATGTCCACATCTTCTGGAACTGGCTCCTGAGCTGAAACAGAAGGGGTGCTGGTGTGTACTTAATGTGTAAATAAATAATGTGTAATAGTGACAGGAGCACTGCAAGTGACCTATGAGGTGAAGTTACTATCCAACAAGAGTAGGCTATTCCTTTCCTGTATGAATGTACTGATCTAACTTAGGAGTGAGCCATGGGAAAGGTGGACAAGGATCACACCATAAATTCTGATGACCTGCTGCAAGCACACACTCATAAGGCAATGACTACCCACCTGCAAAACCAGCCAGGAAGACACAGCCTTTTCTCTGAGACTGGAGTAAAAAAAAGAGCCAGAGTGCTTCCAATGGGAACTTTTACTAAAATGTCATGGGACAAATTATTTCAGTTAATGGTACCAACCTTGTCAGCCCAATTGCAGCACTTAGTGCTTAAGGATTTAAGCACTTAGCTTAGCCTACTCAGGAGCCTTCTGTAGCAGTGCTGTAAATGCAGCCTTGATATCTATCAGACACATCTAAATTGCACACTAAGGATAAAACAAGTAAGAGAGAGGAAAATGGATTTGGAAAAACACATCTATATTTGTAAAAACATTTGCAAAAATACATATTATCTATGCAATTTCTTTTGCCACTTGGAGATCCTGAAAATTGGATATTGCTTTTTTTCTCTTTTTTTTTTTTCTTTTTTTTTTAGGCTCCTTTGTAGCATAAGAGTTTTCCTTAAGCACAGAATGTAATTGTCCACCAGATTCCATCATTGTCAAGCTTTTAAAAGGTATAGCTCTACCTAAGCAGGCCTTGAGGTAGATTTTCTTTTGCACTGGCCTTCTTAGAAGGTTTTATAATGATTTTATTTTAAAGGAACTCTGAGCACAGGAGAGGAGAGAGACTGGAAAACCTCTCTGCAGCTTTGAGCTGGCAAATGTGTTTGTGATCTGCAGATGTTTGTCCTCTATCTCTTGAAGCATCTTAATGATGCAGCTCACTGAGCCCTGCTACTTGCCCCTGAATTTTCCTCTCATGCTTCCCCTCAGCTTATTTTCACCTCATTTAATAACTATTAAGATAATGCTGCTGTTAGAAGCCAGTAGGGGCCCATTGCTGCTTTCCTACATCCACTCTCTACCCTGATACACTCACCTGTCTGCGTAAATTGAGCTAGTTAAGAGAAGGCATTTTCTAGGACACAAAGATTTTAATACCCAATTTTGTGCCCAGTGTAAATCAGCCTCACTCTGCATTATGCAGTTCCTCTAGAAGTTACTGCCTTATCTCAGGTGAGGAAGTGCTGGGTAGGTAGCAAAACCTCAAGGCAATTATTCTTTATTTCCTTTTTCCTTTCTTTAATAATCTCCAGAGCTCTCATCCACCTGGGCACAGACCTACCACAAAAAGATAAGCCTGTCCAGCTGGGCTTAGTTTTCTTCAGTGCTACAGACACATCTCTGGCTTACAGCAGTGGCTTTTCTCACACTTGTCATGCAGCCTTGACCCTTGAGGCTCTGTGCTGGGCCATGATGACAGTTTCACATAACCCTGATAATTAATGCCTTTTGGAGCACTGGTTATTTAAACATAACACTTGACAAATGCACATGGTTCATTTTTAAACATGATTAGTCGGTATAGCCACAGCAAAACTCACATTAAGGTGTTTCTTTTTGCTTTTAATTCCTGCTTCAGTGAACCAAAAGATCTCGCATGAAGAAAAAAAATTCAAAAAGGAAACATCCTTGTTAACTGCAGTTGGTTCTGCTCTTTTGGGCAGTGATGGTACAAGTTACTGTGACTGGGATGGGTGTTAAAGGGTTGTCACAGACAGGTGATGTTGTACAAGCAAGTGATCCAGCATCACATGCCAGAGCCAACTGTTCTACATTAGCAAGGAAGATGAGCCAAGTTCATCCACTCTGCAACTCATGGCCTTTTTGTCTCCAGATTTTCCATTTATTTTTTATATCTGCCAAGAGGGTAGTTTAGAGAACATTACATTGTCATAACATTGTATTCCACTGGCAATATTCCTTAATTGTAGTAATAATACATAATCAGCCATATATGTATGAATTAATATATTACCCATACAGCTTCAGCACTGACTTCTGTTACACTCAACACCAGTTGTGCTTGGATGCCTCATTACCTGAGTTTCCAGACACGAATTTCTTTCTCTTAAATGCTTGGGGTGTATGTTATTTTAACACTAGGAGCCAATGATGTTTCTGTCAGAAACATGGAGTTTTATTGTGAAATCTCTAATTTTTCTATGAGTTTTTTGGAGGGCTGAAAAGCCCAGCATTGTGGTGCGTTAATGGGCTGGCAAAGGGTGAGCTCTTGGGATGCTCACTGACACAGAGGAGTTTAGGGACAACTGAAACTACCACTCTCACTGCATCTAGCTGCATGTGCAGAGTCTGCTGAAGATTTTACTGTGACTTCTTTTCCTGAGGACACTTGGATGTGTGGGAGCAGGCAGACATTGCTCCCTAAGCAGAGGGGAGCAATTTTTGAGAGGGAAGGAAGGACTCAGAGTCAAAAAATGTGGGGTTTTGATAAAACCATTTTTCTGCAGTAGTGGTTAGGCAACAATTAAAAACCAAGTGAGGGAACTTCTCAGCTGTCCTTGGGGCAGGGCAGCTTCAGCCAGTCCCATCTACTGACAAGTGTGTGATTTAATGCAGCATTCCACATCCCATCATCCATTTATTGTGTCCCACCCACACTAGACCTGCAGGAGCTAAACCACATGCCAGAGTCCCACCCATCAGAGTTACAGATTCGCCTCCAAAGCCACTCTGAGCTCTGAAAAAGGTCAGAGGGGTCAAGGAAGGGTAAAAATGGTACAAAGAAAAACATGCTGTGAGACACATTTTTTCTAGAACAGTAAATAACACTGATACAGGGGGAAACAAAAATCAAACAGTGAAGATCAATAACTTTTGTCTGTTTCTGCAAAAGCTTTGAATGACATCTGCTGAATGGCAGTGCAACTCGATTTGCAAACTCCTATTTTTAATTGCTACAAATGGCAAGGAGAATAAATGGCTGGCTTTTTGCTGTGTTTTGCAAAGGTGAAACGTGGGACTGTGGAAGGGGGTGACATTGGTCAATGGGCTAACTTTGAAATTATAAAGAAAAATGAACAGGGGAGGAAAAGAGAGGGAATTGGAAGAAATGGAGCAAGAAGAAGATTATTTTGTGTAAATTAAATTTAAATAAAAAAGAATGACACTGGCTCTAATCTTGTCATGCAGAAGTATTTTAAGGCCAACAGTAATAAGAGAATTATACATAATGTGACTACCCCATGACTATCAGGTCCACCTTTTTTCTTTTCTAATAATGAGGATGCTGATGTGCATTTGTCAAGAAGACAAATAAACACCCTTTTTATTGACCAAAAATGGCAGCCTTAATCACTTAACATCTTCGGAGTTCACCTGCATCAAGGTGAGGAACTGTAAAATCTGTCCGAAAAGTGCAAGAAAAAGCCTCAGAAATATTAGGTTGCCAATTGACTGGTCTTTCAGTGCTCCTTAAATATCTGGGCAGAGCTGAGGGTTCTTTTCCATGGCTTGTTATTTCCAGATTGCTGGGAAAGTTGATTCCTTCTACTCCAGTCTAATCAAGCTCAGCAAAACTTGCAGGGAAACTCCATCTGAACAGTGATAGCCATAAAAGAAAACTGTAAGCCATCTCTGCCTGGAGATTTTCCATGGATGCTGGCACAAATGTGGTGGGTAGGTTCCTCCCAAGGGCCAGCAGGCACCTCAGACAGGGAAGAAAGAATATGGGAATATTCAATCACATGCATAAAATCTGGCAATGTTGCAGTGAAGGGCAAGTGCAAGGCAAGACAGGTAGTAGCTACAGAAGCAATTGGTTTGTAAAATGGATAACAGGCAAAATCTTACCTCTGGTCTCCTGCAAGCTAGCACAGTGGGCTTCAGGGAAGATACAGTAAGGTATTATTAACTTTCTGTAATAAGAGACTAGCAGTGAAAGGATGATTTGTAACTCTAAGAAAAACTGTACAACTTACTGTCACAGGATGTTGAACTCAATGGTATACATTTGTTCAAAAAATTTAGGCTTGTTCAGTCACATTCAGTTATTAAACATGACAGTTTGGACATAACTGCCTTGCCAGAGAGTGCCTGAACATTGTCTGATATTCATTGTCAGATGTGAGTAATTTCATATTGGCCCTTTTCCCTGCACACATTCCCTGTGAATTGTCCAGTAGGTAAGAGCAGAGTTTGGATGCTGGGCTAAATGAAGCTCTAGTCTGACCTCCTATGGCCTCTCTCCTGCTCTCAGGAGGACAAGTCCAGGCTAAAGGCATAAAATGGCTGCATGGCAGCCTATATTCATTGCAGTAAATAGCATGCCAATCATGTACCCAGATGCTGAGAAGTAGCTGACCTTCAGCTCTCCTGGAGTCTGAGCAGAGAAAATCCGTCAGTCAGAAGACCACAGAGGTGCATCCTTAGACAAAAAGATCCCTATTGCAGAGGCAGAGCTATTAGTTGTTCCCTTGTCTGCCCTTGAGAGAGCACACATATAGCCCATTGCTGGCTATATGTGTGAGCCCCCAGCCCCTCAAAGCCTTCCCTGCATGCTCAGGGTCCTGAAGCACAAACAGCCCTGAGCAACTTCAATCAGGCAACTCACAGTCCATAAGATGAACAGAGCAAGGTTTTCTAAGTCCAGGGTTTAAAGCTGTAGTCTAGCTCAAAGAAGTACTTACTTCCACTGTACAATCCCTAACATATCTTCCTATAGGGGTAGTACTGACTTTTGGCTAGAACATACTATGACTGTTACACTCACCATTGAATTTTCCTATTCCAGGGAGACAGTTGTACATATAAGCAAATACTTCCTGCATTCTACCCAGAAGGAAGAGAAGTATTTTCATACAACAAACTTGTTTCCAGACAAGTGCAGATATTTGACTGAAAATTAAATGGAAGCAGCAACTCCCACTAGGGGTTAAATTTTAGAGAGAGTGGGTTCTTTTCAATCCTTTCGGGGGAGCCCTGTATATTTTCCAGTGGATTCCTGTGTGGATGGATTGAATCTAAGACTGCTGGCCATCTGCTCACTGCAGTCCTTGGACAGCAGATCCATGCTCGCAGGTTTTGGAATCACTACCAGCAGCATCCTCAGCACCTGCCTGGTGCACATGGAGACACATTCCCTGGCTGCAGGAATGCTTAGCAGCAGGGCTGGCTCAGGAGTTTGCTGTCTGCCCTCCCTGCAAGTTTCTGCTTCTGTAGAAAAAATGGGTGCATTGGTTTTTTAACAACCCTTGGACTGTGATTTGTGGAATTGCTTTTGGAGCCTATATCAACATTCAGCACCGTTGCTGCCCTGGGCACAGGGAAGCCCTTTGGCTGAGCACTGTGCCAGGCTTTGCAGAATAACACATATTCTTGTGCCCCCCGTAACTGCTGGAGGCACCCTCCTTCAGTGGACAAAGGTGAAAGTTTGGAAGTAGGAGAAGCAGATGATGGATGCAGACACTCAAAAGGGAAGGGAAAGAGAAGCGGGAAAGAGAAGCAGGAAAGAGGACTGGAAGCTGGAGTGAGATACTATTGCCCTCTGTCGATCAATCCTGTAACTGAGTTCAAAGGAGGTACAATAACAGTGAAAAGGAATGGATGAAGCTGGTAAAGACCAAGAGGGACGCCCTACCTATGAGAAAACTTCAGCTGCAAATCAGGAAAATATTCCTGAGAAAAGTAAAGCTGGGAAACAGGCTTTAAAAGGAAGAGCAGGGACAACATTTACTGCAGTTAGAGTGAGATTTATTGCATTCTGCAGTGCTTATGGTGGTAGCCAGTAGTTACAGAAGACAATTTTTATACCTATGCACAAGACCTTTCACAAACCCTTGTGTTGTTACAAAATAGATGAATCCAGTAGCCTGAGCCTGAGTACAGCCAAAGGGTTACAAATGAACAGAGCAGAAGCTTTCATCAAAAACATGTTGTCAGGAAACTATCTGCTGCTGCAAGATGAATTCTTTGATGGTATGTAATATTTTGGATATAAGGGAGAGTTTCAAGGTGTCTGAGGGGAATCCAGAACATGGCAAAATTTCCAAAATGAGATGCAGTCCTACCAGCAAGTGTCTGCTCTGCTCCTGAAACTCTAATGCTGAAAAAAGCTTGAGGAAAACAGGATAAATGTAGTATGGGTCGGTGGTATAGGTGTTGCTTTTGTTTATTAGAATATGAAAAGAGTTGAATAATTTTTTGTCTGTTATGACTATTTATGTGCATGGGTGGAAACAAGCAGCTTCTTGAGCTTTCTGGTTACGCTGTTACTGCTCAAACCCAGCCACAGTTTTAGCAAACTGAACACACAGGGTCGACAAAGCAGCAAGCTGATGGGTAAAAGAGGGGTCAGTGCACGGCTACAGCTAAAATTAAAAAAAGCACAACACAAGATGTCGAAACTTGTCTGAGGTGCAGCCAGAGTGAGACTGCAGGCAATGAGCTGGGACTCAAGGACAGACCTGCCACCCAGCTGGAAGGAGAAAGTCCTGAGGCTGCTGTCACCAAATTCATATGGAGTTGGGTGCACAGGTCTGGGATGTAGGAGAACAACAACAAACATAAAAGTGACAGGGCTGACAAGTGAGCTCTCTGAACCTTATGGAGAATGAAAGGCTCATACTTGAACTCCTAATTAACGGAAACAGACTGATCCCCAAATTGTCTCATCTACTCAATAAATCTTACTCATATTCAGTGCTGTATGGCAGGGTGGTCCCTGTGCCCAGCTAAGTGCTGTCCTTTCTCTCAGAAGCCCAGATCCACCAGCTGCACTGAACTGAATGGGGAATTGCAGTCTGGCCACGCTGTTTTCATTTCTGCTTTCACTTCTTGTAGCTTCCTCATGCAAACAGCAACAGGAAGGCATCATGATGGGTAACAGCTTCAAGGTATCCCATGTGAATTCATCATTTTCTTTTTTATTTCAGTTTATCATTTTTGTTATGTACATGTACTGCACTTGCATGCTTTCAAACCTTCCCCCTGTCTCCTCCATGCTTCCAGGCAGCCTTTCCCTTGCCCTCATCATTCTAGCAACTCTCTTGAGCTACAGACTCATTCAGAAATAACAGAGCACTGTCATCATTCAAGGAACACTTCAGAAACAATTTTTAGCAGCTTATTTTATGAGACAAAAAGTCAAAAAGTGAGCTACTTATCCATGATTACTTCAGTAATTACTCATTCTAATACAACCTGAGTGAGGTGCTGGGAGATTAGCAAAGGCCGGCAACTATACTCAAAGACTTAAAAATAATCCAAGCATCAAATGTACTATAGGTTTTTTTAAGTCCCATCACAGTATAAGATCAGGGGCAACTTTTAAGAGAGAGGTTTGACTTTGTGGTTAAAACACCAGGAAGCAGCAAGATCTTCATTTCTCTGGCCGCATCTACACCATCTCTTGGTAGTGACCACTTGGTGAGATGCAGAAGGTCTGTGAGGGAGTCTGAGGAGGCTGGTAAGCTGTGCATGCAGCTGTCCTGAAGACACACAGCTTCCATCCTCATGAAGCAGGAGTAGCCCTTCCTACACTTCTCCTGCCTTGCCTGATTTGTAGAAACATACCTGGGATATGCCTTGCCATGGATGGACTCCCTGGTAAATATCTTACTGGGAAATGCAGCAGTGAAGAACAGCAGGCAGCTACCTCCATGCATCAGGAAATGCTGTGCAAGTCTTCAGGAAGGGCTTCCTGCTGAAAGATCTCTTGTGACATAGGTTTGGTGCTTTCTGCTGAGTCCTGGGGCTGAGAGCAAAATGAGTAGGTTCCTCAGCAGCTTTCGGGGCTTGAGGCAATCCCTGGAGGCTGATTAGGACATGGAAGCAGAGAATGGCCTTAGGGAGCAGGGAATGTCCTTCTGCCAGGCAGGTGAGCTGCCCACCTTGGCAAGGGAGCTGCAGCCCTGGCTGGACAGTTTCTGGGCACTGGTTCGTAAGTCACAGTGCCTCACAGAGCCCTGCCAGCCCTGCCAGGGCTGCCCAGGGCTCTGCCCCACCATCATCTCTCCTCCCCTCTCTGCCTCTGCTACCGACAACAGTGGACACCACGTGGATTTGGGGATTATGGAACTGTGAAGCTTACTTGCCTCCTTAGGATAGATGATAAAAATGTGCAGAAAAAACATTCAGTTGCTACAGCAGGTGCTGGGTGGGGCCCAATTATTGCTGCTGGCAGAGTCCCCCCAGGCCTCTTGTCCTCTCAGCATGCAAAGGTAAGGCTGCTGTTTCCTTTACATTTGGGTTCTCCTTCCATTAAAGAGTGGATAGGGATGCATGGAAAATTAAAATGTGTTATTACTTACTCCCTTTCTGAACCACTTGCTTCCCTGAGGGTTATCTGCTTCTTACTCTACCTTGTGACAAGGGTGCATTGTGCCTGGCTTTCATTAATCTCCATCTCACACAAACATTGCTGCTCAGGAAGGTTATCAAAATTAAAATACCAGACTTTTGTCTGAAACCGTTTCCTTAGCCATTATCATGCCAAGGATTATGAGAGCTGAAAGAAAGGGGGAGATTGGTGAGGGTGGGACAGGGAGGAACAGGAATTTTTTCACAAGAAGATGGAAGAGAAAGTTTTTTAATTGGAAAGTGTGGTGATAAAATCATAAAATTAATGAAGTGAAAGAGCTCAAGGTCAGTGCAGTAGCTGAAGATACTTTAAACACATTTTCTATCTTGGTTTCTTATTAATACTACCCAGTTTGTGTGTGTCTTTTTGCTTTGCCATTCCACTCTCCATAGCTTTCAGAGGAGTGGTGGCTTCTGAATAAATTCATTTCTTCCGTTTTCATAAAATAGCCACTGGCAGAGATATAGGACCAGGCTCAGGCAACTGCATTGTTTCTCTACCCACTTTCAGTGCTCGTAGATCTAACTGTGAAATTGTGCACGGCACCATCACATGTTTTATCACCAACTCCACTGTGGAAGGAAAGCTGCGAGGGAGAGTGGGCTCATTTTATAACAACTGAGATTAGTTCTAACTAAAGGAGTCACTAAGTGCTGAAGGGCAACAGCTGTCTTCTTGAAAAATATGACTCAAGCAACAGAAACACATCCACTGGAAATTCATACAGTCATAGAATGGTTTGGGTTGGAAGGGACCTTAAAGATCATTCAGTTCCAACCCTCCTCAATGGGCAGAGACACTTCCACTAGGCTGGGCTGCTCAGACCCCCATCCAACCTAGCCTTGTCTGTTGGTTTTATTCCTTCTGCAGCTCACAAAGAGACCATGAACAGCTCTGAAGAACTGACCTTGGAAACGGAGAACATTCATAAGGATGAATGGCTGTGAGAAAATGAAATCTCCTCCTCCACAGACCATGTTTGGTCTGTGTTTTTGCTCACAGACGGCTCAACACCGAGAACAGATGTGCTGGGGTGGAACCTGGCGAGGGCTGGAGGGAGGCACTGGGCTTGCTGGGCACTGCCCCTGCTGCCCTGCTCCCCTCCTGGTGACACTGGGAGCTACGTCCCCAGGCTCCTGCCAGTGCGAGCCAAAGTTGTCAGGCTTGAAACAGTGCAGGGGCAAGGCCAAAAGTAACCAAAGAAAGCACATGTGTGACAGATTATTAATAATTTAATTTGGTGACAGTGATTCACATATGTGACATCACTTTTGGGTGCATTAGGATGCTGAGCATCCTTTGGGGGACATTAGGAGTTAGATGACCCAGAGAAATCAAATATGTTAATGCATAATTTATTTTATGGGGGAAAAAGGAGACTAGAGCCCACAAAATTCTTATAATATCCCATTTCTTTAGTTGTGTCTCCCTCAAAAGGCTATTAGAAGAGGCATTATATTCTTATATAAAAATATCAATTTTCCACACAGAACATTTTTCTCTGTGAGTAAAATCCAAATTAATTATACCTTTAATTAAAAGCTCAGTCTTTTTTAATTATTATAGCTCACTGAAGCAGAAGTCCACAAATAACAGGTCAATCAAAAAAGAGAAACACAAAAGGTGAAATAGATCGCTGAGCCTCATTCAGCAACTGGAAAACAGCTTGAATCTTCATGCTCAAAGAATCCCTCTGAAGTTCAGTCCTGCAAAAATCACACTTTCTCTCCTAAACCCTACACCAGTAGCATGTCCTGCAAGAGTATCTCTCTTTGCAGACTGAATTTGTTGGTGATACCACCTGCAGTGCCTGGCCACTGGCTGCCTTCTAAGGCTGAAAACCCCTTTTGATGCCAGCCTTTCTCTCCTTTTTAGTGAATATTCTTTGCTCTCCTTTCTCTGAGTGACTATCTTTTGTTCCACCTCTCTTCCCCTCTGGTTTTGTTCCTTTCCTTTCTCCCCTAAATTGCACAGCTTTCTAGCAGCTTTTATCTTCTATTTCTTTCTTTTTTACAGAATTTGAGTGAAAATGAAGAAAGCACCTCTTAAGGGAGCAGGTTACATGAAAAGTGTTTTATTGTGCAATTGTATTAACTCTTTGATTGTCAGATATCCCTCTATATAGCACTCAGGCTAATGAGAATCATGATTTCCTTTACTCAGATCTGCTGGCTTTGGTAGAAATGATTCAAAGTTTCTTCTTGCCTTCATTGCAGACAGAGTATTTTCCCAAAAACACATCCATGGAAGCATTGCACTAAGTCTTCCCATATAGATCACATATATCATAATAACATTTTTTTCAGTATTATATGGGACTTCAGTAGCTTTATTTTTACATGCTACTCAACTGGAAGAGTCAAGAACCTAAGCTTCTTTCTGGTAACAGCTGCTTGGGACCACCCTTGTATTTTGATTTGGCAAACTGTTAAGACTGTCACTTAAGTCTCCATTGAAAGAAAACTTCTGCTAGGTCATAAACGATAGCTACAGAAACAATTCAGAAGTGTTGTTCAGCATGGACCTGCATATCATCAGCAGTACATGGAAACTCCCTCCTTCCACCCCTGTCCAGAAGAAGCCTATTTGGATGGCAGCTTTGTTAGGCAAGGGAGGCTGGCACTAAGGCCAGATGTGTAATCGGAATTCAGCCCCTCCCACTCATCATGCTGCAGTCACTGAGTCCTCACGGGTCTGCGGGAACAAGCAGGGACCAGAGGGGTAACCAGGCTGTCAGGTACGTGCAGTAGAAGCTGCAGAAGCCCCAGAGATTGTGCCCAACAGGATGAGGAAGGACAGCCAGACTGAAGCTGTTCACACCTCTGCAGTGGACTTGTACATTGGTAGCAGATACACAAGTTCAGACAAGCATCTGGTCTTATCAGGGGAGTGTTAGCTACCACATAGCAAGAAAGAGAGGATGTCTATATTTCTTAGCCGTGAGAGCATGTCTGTTTGGCTTATAGACTTCTGTTATTTCCTGAAATGCAACTCACAAAGACTGTGAGCCAACATAACCCAGAAGTAATATCCATAGGGATAAAACTGTGTATATGTTATTAAGCATCAAAGGTAAAGTTAGACTAGAAATAACCCAAATAAAGTGCATTGTGATTGAATAATTAATTGAAGTAATAATAAGTAAAGTAATTCTGATTCCTTTTCTTCTTTCACAAAGCTCTTATTATGCAGTGTGAGAATGATCAGAGAACTAGAAAATGATCAGAGAACTGGAAAACATGACCTACAAGGAAAGATTGAGCTAATTGGTACTGTGCAATCTATGGAAGAGAAAATGAAGCAGAGACATGATAATGGTTTTCAAATACAGAAAAGACTGCTGCAAAGAAGAGAGGCTTACATTTTCTGCACCCATGATGAATAAGACAGAAACCAGCAGGCTTTATCTGTGGCAAAAAAAGATTCTGGCAAGACATTAGGTAGCACATTGACTCAGTTAAGGGCAGTAAAGACAGCAACACTTGGGGATGGTCCATCTGCAGGGTTCTTAAAGAGGAGGTTAGAGAACCATCCATCAGGCTATTTGGCCTGCTCTGGGAGATATTTTAAGGTCCTTTCCAGCTCTCTTTCCTATGATTCTACAGGTTATATGTATTTATGATGATTGTTTATATGACAGAAAACCTGTCTCACCACATCACACTTAACTGAACATTCTGTCATTGGCATCTGTCAGAAAAGTATCAAGCTGATCAGGCCCTTCAAGAACTGAGTACAATACAGGGATTAACAATGGTGAATGTTTTTTAATTCATCATATGTGTGAGGCCTTGCTTCAGCGTAAACTCATAGGATAATACTGTGAGTGAGTGGTGCTTGATACACACATCATGTATAGCAGCCTCACAAAGCAGAGCCTGGGATAAGAAGGCATATTAACAATGTTTTGGGCATCTCAGAAGTATGGGACAATTCAAGAACTTGCTTTCAAGGGCATTTTATATAAAGCCAGTACCATATTTTCAATTGGGACTATCAGGAATCAATGTGCAATCATATTTAACAGCAAAGTTCCCCTGCTACCAAAGGATGACCATTGGGGCACCAGGCACAAGCAGCCTTCTGAACTGTACTGTACTGGGGGGTTCAAGAGAGGTCTGTAAGCCTTCTGCAAGATCATACAACAGCCTTATACAAGGAGGTTGTGAGAAACTTCATGACCAGTTAAAGTACAAGAGGAATTACAAACCATGGAGGACAGTTGCTACATTCACACCAGTTATTTTAAACTCTCATAGATATTTCATTTTGAAGCTTTGAATTCTCCTTTGAGGGAATCAGTGTTTCTTTGCAGACTAAGTGACTTGAGAGCCCAAATTAGCCCCTAAGTTATATAGTATGAGAACCTCCCTGTGCAATTATCCTGGTACTTGTCTGCAACATTATGTTTAACATCCTAACTGGTGAGCAATAATTTACTGAATCCAGAAATGGTGATCCTTAAATTCAGACAAAGTTGCAGCGTAGCTGGATTTCAGTGACGTGGCTCATAGCCAGTTTCTGATCAGATCAGTGAGGCTCCTAGCTGAAATATCTAGAGAGTGAACTTGGCTTCTTGCAGTCCAGTGACAGCTCGCTCAGGGGAGAAGCTTGCAAAAGGATTATTAACCAGTTATAAAACCTGACTTTCTGCCCAGTCTTGATTCACTTGCATGGGAGATATACATATACATATACGTATATATATGTATAAAAATATGACATAAAAAGTATTTGAGCTACCTGCCACATAGTGTTCACCTGGCTTGTGACAAGTAGTCTTTGCAACTGCAAGTTCATTAGAGATTTATAAGCAGGCAACTGACTTGATGGCCGCAGGGCTGTAAACACTTGTTTCTCAAAAGAAAAAAATCAGAGAAGGAAAAAGTATTTCTGAGTTTCACACAGCTTGTACCTAGAAAAGCCATATGCAAGCTTGATAAACTGCACAGTGAGTCCTTGCAGTCACTCATCCCTCCTTAAACGTGATGGGTAATGAAATGCCATGGTGGGACAACAGTCCAAGAGCTTGTTTGGAGCAGACTCATTTGGCAGTGATTCTTCGCAAGTCAACACCATGTAAGAGCCCAACAGGCAGAAATGAGTGTGTGAGATGCGCATATTATCCTCTCATCTCTTGCTGATTTACAGCACTTCACAGTCATTCTAGCAGAGACACCCACAGCTTCAATGTCTTTTATATTTATGCAGGAAAACTTTCTAGGCAGAAATTTCTGCCCTGAGGTTTAGAGCACACCACAAGCCTGTATCTGCTCTGCATGGATGCAAGAGTGAGGTTCCCTCAGACAAAGGTTTTTGCAAGCTATTATAAGAGTCCCAGTTTTCAGACAGCAAATAAGCTGCTGTTTAAAGTACTTTAGCAAATACGTCAACGGCATTAGTATATGCTTAAAGTTAACTCCTTTCTTGTCCTAAATTGGTATCTTTTCTTTCCTATTTTTTTAATAGCTACATCACATTCCTGCAGTGTAAATGGAAGATTTGTACAGATTTCAGTAGGATCTCAATGGCAGCTCTGCTTGCTTTATCTTTAGCCATGTCAACATTAGCTTTAATATCTTTGAATAGTGTGTGTGCCAACACTTGCTTCCATTTTCTATCACCTCTCTGATTGATCTGCATGGGGATTTGCTGTCATCTGTGGGTAACTGATGGGCCTTGCAACAAAATTATATCCCTTGGCTCTTAACTGTCAAGAAGCTTTATTTCCCCCCCTCATTATTTGAAGGGTTTCCAATTCAGGCAACAAAGTAATTAAGGGCACTGGATTTAACATTGACTGTAACAGGACTATCCATCCAAATTTGACTTACATTACCTAATTTTGATTTTTCCCTGCAGAACATTTACAAGGCCAGGCAGGTGTATTATCTCTGCATACCATTCATTATCAAGCATGACTGGAACAGGTGGCAACATACTGATGTGTGTTTAATGGAACAGACGTTCAAATGCGTATTTCAAAACTGGGAAAATTATTTCCTTTGTAATGCTGTCAAAACATAAGCAGTGACAATTTCAGGAATATGCTGCCTCATCCCAAACTGTGTCTCACTTTCATGTCTAGCAGCTGCCAACCGGTATTTTACTTTTCAAATTTTTATGGTCTTCACTGATGCCTTGCTGTCTGTACTTGGAAAAATTACATGAGTGGTTTCAGTGAGTAACTTGTTTTCATCCAACAGTATGTGGCCCTGCCTGGGCTCAATGACCCCTGCCTGACTGTTGCCTTAATCTTCTGCACCTTTCAATCCACCAGCATTTGAAGTCCGTGGCAGCTGTGTTCATATCCTATATCCTGACCTGCAAGTCATTCTTGTGCCAACTGCTTCTGCATGTCTGGGGAGACCACCCGCTTCCACAGGCAATCCAGATGGCTGCAGCTGTGGATGGGAACATCACTATGTCACTTCTCCCAGCTAGGGACCCACTCAGTTCCTGTGCCTTTACAGAAAGGTGTGCTTCTCCCAGCTGCATGCATTCCTTCTCCTACAAACATGGAAAAGACTGGAGGGTTGCACAAGAAGTCCAAGTTTATTAACACTGTTGGCATGAAGTGTGTTTATATATTTAACCCAAGTGCTGGTAGCCCAGTTCTCTCCATAATCAGAGGAGGGAGGTGTGCACTTCCAACGTGGAGCATCAAGGGAAATTGCCCGAAGTGCCCTTTGGTATATGATTTCCACACTTACACCTCTAGCTTTCACTCAGTGCTCATGATGCCTGAGTCTCTAATCCTGCAGACTCAGATCCAATTTTCAGCTGCAGCAAGCTAAAACCCTCAGAGAGTCTCATTGGTTTCAGCAGAATTATTTGACTGTGTAATGCAAAGGCTGAGTCCTTTCTTTTAAAAAAAGCACAACTGATTTTGGTCTATTGAAATTCTCAGTCCTTCTTGCTCCTGAGAGTCACAGGAAACTGTTTTCACAGAAAGGGATGCACAACAGCGTGATGGAGATCACACTGAAGTCAATGACCACCTTTCTGCCTTACTGTTACAGGCAATTGCAAGTATCTGGCTGACTTGGCACCACAAATAAAGTGTTTTATTTTATTATCACTGTCTTAGAAGCATAAGGAATTTTTTAGTTCCCTGAAACCAAAAAGACGTGAAATTATAAATATTGTATAAGTCAGTTTTCATAATGGTAATATTCAGAACTGTTTAAATGAGCCAAGGTATTTGTAGTAACTGACCTAATTATTGAAACCAGGGGATATTTTAAAAAGAAATTTAATTAAATGTAGGTAGAAGATGTATCTTTAACCAGTATCAGATATTTCAGAAATTGAGTTATTTTTAATTCCATACTTTAAGTACTTTTTGATTCCTTTGAACTTTATTGTCAAATATGTAGAACGTTAATTAAGAAATTTCCTTCAGAATCAGGTCACAAAATGAGTTAAAACAACACAACTTATAAAACAGTATCCACTGACTTAGGCTCCTCTTAGACAGCTCTGAAATCCTAATGCCACAGAATACTGACAATAATTTTAACTATATTTAATCCTTGTCTTGTGGCTTTTTTTGCCTAATCATGTTCTCACTTCAGCACAGTCAGTAGCTGGCACGTGTTCAAACGTAGTGTCAAAACATGGTACAAACTGATTTTAGCCCAGCTAAAATGGAGAGTATAGGATCTTTAGGCATTTTGAGGCAATGGACCAATAAAATATCTCGAGAAGAATCAGTGACCATTGGACTAGGTGGGAAATGTGTACCAAACATTCCAAATACATAAAGGAAAAGGCTTCAACTGGCTGAGATTTTATTACATGGTAATGGAGGCATCTCTATTGTTTTTGTTGTTGTTTTGGCTTTTATGTGATTTTTGGGAGGGGTTTTTTTTTGCTTTTGGAAATGAGTAAAGACAAAAGACATTTTTTGTTCAGTGCAAACACTGAACTTTAACTTCATGTCTAAACAAAAATACTCTCAGCTGGTTCAAGATATTGAGCTCTCTTGCTTTTTCAAAAAAGGTCCAAAATAGATAAAGAATAAAAGAAATGCAGCAGAATATTAACTTAGTAAGAAAAAGGCCTGGTCAGATCTCTTTTTTTCACACTACATGTCCAGCATAATTTCAGCTGCTTCCTTGAATTTCTCCTAGAATCAGGAATGGTGCAGAGATTATACCAAGAGAAGTAAATAGCTAAGAAAGATTTGTGGCATTTGAAAAAAGAAATTAAAAATTCTTTATACCAGCTTCAAAATTAATAAAGACATTGACCTATTAATAAATGCCAATTAACTTTAATCATCTGACCTGTGACTTAAATAATCTTGTTATTCAAATATGAAAAAGAAAAAACAAGAGGTTGAGAATTAAAGAGCTATTTCTGTGCAATTTCTTGATAATCTTTGGAAACTCAGAAGCAATTGGGAGAAAAACCTTTTAGTTCATTCACTTCTCTTTAGAGTTACTCAGTGATGCTCAGGGTTTGGATGATATCCTCACCTCAAGCTTCATGCAGACCATAGAGCCCCTCCTTTGAAAACTGCTCTGTGTTTAGGACATTTGTCTTTCTGCTAGCTTTCATGGACTTCGCTCAAAGAAAAGTCTTCATTTTGCCTGACAAAGACTGGAGTGATTGCCACCGATTACTGGAAATTTATTCAGCAACCAAATTGTGTCAGCAAACACCCATGCAATAATTCCTTAATCCTGACTCAGTCATTCTCTAGGAAGGACACAATTATAAGCAGTTGACTGTAATTTGTGTGCTTTATTTTCTCCATGGCTAATTCATTAGCTAAGATGTCCACCTTTATTTACTACGTAGCTGTGGAATTAGTTGGTTCCTGGGAAGCGCAGGTCTGACCCCATGTGCTGAACATGAGGCTCACACAGATGATTTGCTGTAGTTTTGGCTGCCCAAAGGTTGCTGGCAGCTTCCTTACTGCAAGTTGCTTGCCTCTGTTCCTTGATTGCAATGTACCTGTAAGGTGATAAACTGATTTAAATGGCCATATTGCATGACTCCACAGTATCCACAAGATCTCTCCAGATTAAAAAAAAAAAAAAACACATCACATACCACCTCTTACCCTCCAAAAAAAGACACAACTAGACTCAAAAGAGCCAAACAGACAAAAAGAAAAGTTGACTATGAAGGACTCAGCCACAGAAAGCATAAAATGAGAAATACTGACGTACCTCAAGCAGGAATCCCAATTAAAGGCTATATCACACTCACTGACAGTATGCCAAAAATTCCACTGTCCATATGGCACAGCAAGGAAACTTCATGTTCTGTAAACCAAGTAACTTATGAAGTGGGGCAGAAGTAGACACCAATCAAACAAACCTAACACAGGCAGTGTGGAGGGGAGTCTAGACTGGGTGGTCCAGAAAGTCATATATAGCAAAGAAACTGGCTCCATCTGGCTGTGTAAAATTCTGTGAAGCACTGACTCTTGGTCTCAACGATCCTGCTTAGGTTCACTCAGAAACACTGTCTTCAGAGGGGTCACGTGTGGTGTGAGGTACAAGCAGGAGTTTTTAGGGAAGGGTAGCATTGTGATGTGAATGGCGAATGCCCCTCCCTGCCTTGCCTTCACCCAAACCTGCATTCTCCAGCTGGAACTTCTGCGAACAGGACCCCTTCTCCCTGGCTTTGCTGCTTCCCTTACTCACAGAGGCCATAAGAGCATTCAGCTCACACAGATGAAACCTAAATTCAAAGAGCACAGTCTGTCAGACCAAATAAAACCGGAGGCTGTCTCAATGCATAAGTGCAGCTGTACCTTTGCCCAATTTACAGTACATTTTGAAATGTACTTAAATAACAGTCTTTTTCACTGCAGTCAGTTATAATGGTCATTAGAGTGCTCTGCATCAGCTTGATGCGCTCATGAGCCTGAATAGTAGCAATTTATTACCCACGGGGCCATGCAGCTTCAATCTCCAGTGGCACAATGAGTTTTCTTTCATTACTATAGAGACATTTCAGTGCATTCATTCACCTTCCCTGAAGACAGCCAGAGTGCCCCAGTGAGAATTAAGTACACAAATTTTCCACACTGTATGATACACCTACCAATTCTTCTGCTCCTATTTTGTAGGATTTAGAAACCACTTTCTGAAAAAAAATAATTTTCTGAAACCTGACAGTTTTGGCAAGGGCTGACCCTCTCCTCCACTACATCTTCCTGCCCCCAACAAGCTGGGTAACCCAAAGGTCCAGTTCTGTCTTTCCTAGTGGAAACAAACCCAAGAAGGATACTCTTGAAAGCAAATATCTCTTATATTCCCTGAGTGAGATAAGGGTCACCAATGCAGCAGAGCAGTTTCTTACCCAACTGATACATGTCTTTTGACATTGTTGATGACTCAGGCCTCCCTAAAAGCAATGCTAAATGGTCCCTGCAGTCTCATAGGCAATACCAGCATATCAAGTGTTGGTATGACATGTTTTTCTGAGTCATCCACTTTTTCTTTTGAAAATTCTGCCTATATTTGAACTATTTATTTAGGATGCATTCTGACTTTAGACAAAATATAAACAGATTTATTTTTCTTTAATCAGTCTGTTCCATAATCAAAATCATGTTGCTCCATTTTTAAGCTTTTCCAGCAAAATAGAGAGAGTACATGGGGCTCTCCAGTAGTAGTATTCCCAAAGATTCACAGATCTTTCCAACAAATCAGTGAATATCTGAGTGACTTATGAAAAGGGAAAATACAGTTTTAAGACCATTGCAAGTCATTGGAGTTTTATTCTCTAGGACTGAGAGTTGACTGAATAATGAGTCAGTCATAAAGTTTGTGGCCTGTGCTAAAATCAGACAGGGATGAGTTGCTTGCTCTAATGTGCTCATTAGGGACAGAGTAAGTACATCCTGGTATGCCTGAATAGAACAATTATTTTCTGCTGCAATTGAAATGAATTATCAAATGCCAAGTGAAAAGCTCTGTTCTGAGTCATCATTCATCAGGAAAGATTTGTTCACAGCATTATAAAAGCCTGCAGGATCAAACGTTTATATAGGACTGCATTATTCGTGCCAGTAATCAACACTTGCAGCTCTTTCACACACCTAAATGAAGTTTGCTTTCATCTTTCCTGCCAGCACTTGGAATATACTTCAAATTTTGCTATCGAGATGTAAGTACGGTACTGTTGCATTCACTGGTATTTGCTTCACCTTTTTAAAATTTTCCTGAGTGGCAAAGTTATGAAAAACAGTGGACTTGGCAGCATGTACCCATTGGGAACTTCAGCCAATGCACCCTGAATAACCCAGATGGGAGCCCATGTCCCTGACACCATCCACAGCCAGCTGCAGACCTGTTGTGGCAAGCTAGGAAATCCTAAGGGACTAAAAAACATTTACTTTTAATCCAAGGTTAAAGTGGCCTTGCTCAGCCCTTAAAGGTTGCAGGGCAAGCTGTACTACATGTGGTGTTGCAAAACAAAATTAAACTTACTTTACTACAGGGCTCTTATTTTCAAAAGACAAAAAGAAACAGCAAAAAGCAGGCTAAAAATGAATCATATCAAATTTGCCATAGTTCTTCTGGATTCCTTCTTATTTAGCTGAAGACAAAGTTGATATTACTGCTGAACTTATAAGCTTTATTAAGTAAATTACATTGAAAGATAAGAAGCTATGGAAAGTGAAATTAAAAAAAAAGAGGGTTACATTATACTAATAGAATTAAATCCTGGGAATTAACATGCACAGTTTAAAATTTTATCAAGTACAAATAATCAAACTTGTTAATTCATTTCTTCCAGGAACAGAATTGCAATTAAACCAAAATTATCTCCTTGGTACACAGCAGATGCTCTACCAGAACTAAAATGGTGGATCACTTTGCACCATTTTTGCATGTGAGGCAGTCACAGCTTTGCACTGCCCAGGAAACAGCTTTGGCTAAGACACTGTTCAACACCTTATATTAAAAGCACGTTCACATGCTACAGCTCTGCTACTAATGCTTTCAAGTCACATACCCAATGGTTACCTGCTCCAGGCAAATCCAGGCAGGCACCCAAGAGCCTTCTGTCAATCTGGGCCACACCTCAAGTGGCCTCTCACATCTTGGCACCGTGTGGTCATGCTATGAGCCTCATCCCTCTCCTGGGAGTCTGCTGGAACACTTTGCCTCCAGCTCTTTCACTGCCCTGAGAGTCCTCCTGCTGTCTCAGGCTGTTTGATTTTCCACCACAACGTGGCCACTTTTTCCATGCTTTGCCTTACACTGCCTCCAATGCTGATTTGCTGCTGGTTCACACTCGCCTTTGTGGTGCGCTTTTACTTGCCCAAGAATGTTCCTTTGAAATGAAAGAGTCAATATCTGAGTGTTGCTTTTTTTTGCTACAAATCTTCATTTAGAATACAATTTTGAGGTGAAAATGTGTCTGTTCCCCACAGCTGTGTGCCACCCACTTAATATGCTGGCATGCTCTGGCCAAGGGACTCTCCCAGCTCTGCTCTAACAGGATGACATGAGGGAGAGCAGAAGCAGATAAGGAAAAGCATCAGGTTTCCCTCCTTCTTTTGTAATGATTTTCCTGATTCCCTGTCGTTCATTCTGCTAAGGACTAGTTCTCAGCAGAAAACTCTGAATCTTTCAAAATACCCTGGAATTTAAAGACGATGACTAAATAAATACATAAAAATGTTTGAGGTGAGGAGGCAGTTTCAGAAACTCTGGAGGAGAAAATGAAGGGGAGTGAGGGGGTAAGGGATTAAAGAAGCACTTCCCTCCCAAACCCCTTTCCTGGGAATCACATGGCTTAAAACGGTCGTGATCCTGATATAGTAGCAGAAGCTTCGGTAGTAAACGAAAGTTATATTCCGGGCGGCCAATACGAGCACAGCCGCTGCCTTCAGGCACGGCTCTTGGCGGAGGAGGCCGCTCTCCGCAGCCGGCGGCGATGGCGAGCAGGCCGCGCTCCATGCCGGGCCGGGCCGGGCCGGGCCGCCATGTGCGGGCGGACACTGCCACCTGCCGGGCACGGCCGGGATCGCACGCGGTGTTCCCGCTCGGTGTTCCCGCTCGGTATTCCCGGCGGGAGCAGGACCGGCACACGGCGCAGTGCAGCAGCGTCCGGGCCCTCTCGTGGCTCAGAGCAGGCCCTGAAGGTCAGGAGGCATGTGCTGGAGGTAGCACGGATTTCAAGGACCGAGGTGGGACACCCTTCTTGGGGCATTCCTGAGAGGGAAAAGAGGTAAACCCGCATCCGACACAGTGGGATGTCGCTGTTGAATCGCAGAATGGTTTGGATTGAAAGGGATATTAAGGATGATCTAGTTCCAGCCCCCTGCCACGGGCAGGAACACCTGCGCTAGATCAGGTTGTTGGCCTTGAACACTTCCAAGAATGGCACAGCCATAGCCTTTCTGGGCAACCTTTTCCAGTGTGTCACCACCCTCACAGTAAAGAATTTCTTCCTAATAGCTAATCTACACCTACTCTCTTTCCATTTAAAGCCCTACCTCTTGTTCTATCACTGCATGCCCTTCTCCAGCTGCCTTGTAACCTCCATTCAGGTCATAGAAGGCTGCCCAGCTGCACACTTTCTCTATGTGCAAAGGAAACGCTGTGATGCCACTTTAATAAAAATCAAACAGAAAACCCAATCTGTTCACTTCCCTATCCATCCCTAAACCCCTGGCTCCATATCCAGCCACCTGTACACAGGGACAGGATCATGGACAGCTGAGGTCAGTGGATGCTCACCTACCCCAGCCATATGGAATTCCCAACACAGTCCTAGTGCCCAAAAATGTTATGCCTCTCCCTGCAATGTCTAGTGTCCACAGCAGGAGCTGGGTTTTTGCTTGAGATCTTCTACACTTAGGAAAAAATGCGATAAGCATTTAACACATTTCCTGTTTCCATTCAGAATTAAACAGTGACAGAGAGTAATTGCTAGCCAGAACAAATAACAACTTTGTAATCTATCCAAATTCTTGGAGGAGGAGAAGTAATACCACACTGCACAACTCTTTTGCAGCTGGCAGGAAAAATTTAAAAGGTACTTTAGGCTGATGGGTAGAGCACCGTGCTTGGTAAGTGGTTACATTTCAGTTGTCTGGCTTATACTCTCGTACACCAAAATGGCTCTGACAAACAATGCTTCTTAGGATCTGACTGCAACACATCTTGCCTCATCAAACTCACTAGCACTTCTATTGGTACTTCTCAGAACAAGTATCAAAGCTCAAGGACTGTATATTATGTTAAGTAGTTCAATATTGGATATAAAACAGTGGTGCTGGTGCTGGGGAAAAAAAATACAGCTTATTTGAAGAGTTATACCACCTGAGGGAAGTCATGGGCAATTGAGTCGGGGAGAATTTAATATTTAACTTTCTCATCTGCAGTATTTAATCACTTGATATAGTATATAAGTCCTTGATCTTTGATATTTGGAGTACCACATAAATTGTCAGATTTTCTGAAGCATCCTTTTGCAACCAAAGGAATGTTAGGTAGAAAGGATCAGTCTGTAATTCTCTGGCTAAATGAAATGCTAGAGAAAAACTCCAATACAATACTTCAACTACACTACACAATACAGCTATTGGCTAATATTTGAACTCCAGGCACTTACATGTACTTATAATGTAAGTACTTACTATTTATAATCCATTCAAAGTGAATCTGCAGAATGAAGCCACAATATTCAAAATCAGCATCTTCTGTGCATTTGCTATGAATGCTAAAATTGATTGTGATCTTCAGTGCCTCTATCTAACTTGAGTCCTGCAAGACTTGTGTTTTCATCAATTTGTTTGCTTAGCATGAGGTATTCATGGCAGATACAGATTTATTTAGAGGAAACAGACACCTGAATTGTCAAGTTATTTATATACTTTGCTGTTTTCCAAGTGCTATTGAGCTGGCATTTTTTTCCCCAGATAATTTCTTACACTAAACATGCCTTCTTGTTCCTCACTTCTGCCTAGGTCTGAGATAGATAGGTCACAAATCCTCACTCTCAGCAATTACACACATCTGTGAACCAAAGGGAATTGAAAACTCTCGTGGGTATTTGGAAGACTCTCCAGGCTGTGCCATGACACAGACAGAGAGAGGAATGCATGGCACTGGTGAAAAACTGGGATTGGTGACATGAACCCGATTCTCATTCTGCAATATTACCCAGTCAATGCCAGAAGCACGAGGCTGTTCATTCCTTCTGTCCTGAGACAGGGAGCTGTCTGACCCTGACAAGGAAGAGCTTATGGATACTCTCTAACCTCAGCACTGGAAAAGGAGAGCTACTTCTTACTCAACCTGAAGTCTAAGAGGGTTATATAAATGGTGGAAAGGAGCCTTTCATATCCCAGTTCTTAGTCTGGATCAACAGAGTTCCATCCAAGTTTGTTAATATTGCTTCTCCTGGGGGCTGGCATCAGTGGGTTGGGAGGGGAGAGGCTTTCTGGTTGGAGTTACAAAGAATAAATGGTCACAATGTCAATCTATCCCCAGTTTAAAATCTCTGAACAGGGTGCAGTCCAGAGGGCTAAAAATTATGCTCATTAGTATGAGCAGGACAGACAGAAGAGGCTGAGCTCAGCTCAGACTATACTACTGCCTTGAAATAAGTGCCTAATCAATCCTGTCGCAATTGTTTTAGGCATGAAGGAACCCTCCATCCCCTTAAGACTATTCTGACATTTTCTTTCCTGTGCATTTTTTGGTTCTCTGTTGGTCTTTGACTCAGCAGCTGCTTTAAGCTCTTTGTAGATATCTTTGCCCACAGTCATCCATTCAGGCTCCTTGCTCAGCATTAACAGAGACATATAAAAGATACTTCATATGTTCTGGACTTTCCCAATAGAGAGCTGACCCTCCCCAAGGGTAGGAAACAGCTGTGTGCACTTTGGGTTGGTGGTATTCTGTGCCCCACATGCCTTTGCAGCACAGTGAGGCAACCACATTTCTTTCAGATAGAGAACATTTGGCCATTCCCACAGAAACATGCAAGACAAAGCTGCAGTTCATAGGTATGCTGGGTGCCTGCTCAAAGAGTTGCAGAACCAGAACCCATCATGTTTCAGATGAAGGAGAAATCCTTAAAACAAATTGAGGAATCACAAGAAGTCCTTTCGTACCACCTCCATACCACCATGTCTCTCAGCATTTTCACCTAAGGCTTGATTTCTTTCAGCTTAGTCAAACACGGGGTACATACACCTGAACACCTTTTTCAGAGAGATAACAAAATGTGCAAACTCATAACTGAGATTAAAAGAATTCCTAGCTCAACTATTATGCAGATAAGAAAGCAGGCATCAGTGCAAATCCATTTCATTCTGATAATTAGATCCTGCTGACATTTTCTGTGGGAGTAAGTTAAAGAGAGCCAGTGATTCTAGCTGCTGTTCAGATACCAAGGAGGAATATGAAGTAATTGCAGCTTGCCATAAAGAAATCTGGCATGGAGCAATGTCTTTTTCAGTCATGACTTTATTTTCCAAAAGATTGTGAAGATTAACTTTATAACTGGGAAAAATAACTTCTTTTAGGTTAATCGAATGGCTTTTGGGGGGGCATGTTGTTGCACTAGCTAATCGAGCTACATAGTATACCATGACCAAGTCCTAACAAATTTCAGTAAGCCAGAGGGCAATGGGGAGCTCTGGTGGGCCAATTTAGTGGTTTTAAGTGGCAAATTAGTGAGGTAGGAAGAGTGGTGAGTGGTGCTGGATATGTTTGCCAGGGGGCCATGTCTTCATGAGATTTCCTCTGCAAACTTTATAAAGACCTGTCTGCAACAGGAGCCTTGCTGCAGCTTTCAATCAGTGCAGCCTACAGTGATGTCTCCCCAGGGACAGAATGACACTGGGACAATCAGTCTCACAGTATTAGTTTTCTGTATGATCAAGACATTGTCTAGTGGTTGCTGCATACAACTGATTGCCAGGGCTCCCAGCCCCCTGGCTTGTCCTTCACTCACTAGCTTGGTACACCACTTTCTCACCTCTCTGCTTTCTTTCTACAAGCAAGAGTTCTACAAAAAGTGGTGAAACTTGTTATCTGTAAGATACTTGAGGTCCGTATGCAAAGATCCTTCCCAGGGGCAAGGGTTTTGTTGTTCAAAACCTCAAAGATATTGTGCAGGGTGCTTTTTTTTTTTTTTTTCTGTGAAGCCATCAAAACTCATACTGCAAACACGACACTATTCCTTGTAATACTTTTGTCAGATTGTGTAAAACTTGGTCCGTGTTTAACTTGTTTGGAGTAGGACCTTTCAGCAGAAGGAATCTGCTGGGAGTCTGCAAATATGTGCAAGGACAATGCACAGATGCTGGCTGGTAAATTAGGCTGGTAAATTAGGAAGTAGCTATATTTTCTTCATGTAATTGCTAACAAAGGTATGTCTTGTCTGTCCCAGATGCAACAACATTTGTCTTTGCAACTGTATTCTAACAGCAGAATTGTGGCACAAATCTCTTTTTCTTTTCTGTGTATGGATTAGAGATCTGGCAACAAAGGCACTGAGGTGGTGATACGTAGCTTCACACAAAGAACTAGGGAATATGTCAGGAGAGAGGAAGAAGGCATCATCAGGTATACTCTCAGACTTTCCCATGCTGGGGCAGTAGAGGTGCTGCTGGCCAGCCTCAAGTCTAGCCATGTTCAGGAACAGACCCCGGATCTCCCAGAAAGATCCTGGACTCTCCCAAAAAAACTAAACTTCAGCATGAACACTGCTTCAAGGTGCTGGGAAAACTGAGGCAGAAATACAATTTTGTGCTTTATTGCTCTTATAATTTCTATATTTTATTACTTCTGCTGCTAAATAAAGAGCAACTGTGATTTTTAAAAACTCAATCCCTTCCTAATAAGAATAGACCAAAAGTTATCTAGAATAATTTGAAAACAAGTTTAAAATGTGCCAATGTCTTTTTATGTCCCAAGTCCCAGGTACTGAATTTGACGCACTTTCCATCTTTCATAAATGAAGCTTGTTCAAACAAAAGAATTTCTTGAAAAATTAACTTAGTGTTCTTGCTGTTTAACTCCTTGGAGAGATGACTTCATTATAGTGCTGCTCCTTTTCTGTGAGAGCACTGACTGTGCTTGCAGAAGATCTTTAACTGGTTTTATTTGCAATGTTACATCACTGAAGGGAAAGTTAAATACAGAAAGAAAAATGTCTGTGCGCAGCATTCTAAGGCATGTCTGCAATAGACAACCTCTGCTTTTTTTCATCTGCCTGTAAATTTCTGAAGGTGGAATATTACTCTTGGGCCTCTGAAAAACTGTTTCACAGATGCAAAAGAATTGTCTCTAGAAGATTCACATCACCTACACATTAACTCATCACCTCGGATAGTAAACTTCACAAACATATTTTCATCTTTTTCATGCTGAGTTTCCTGAAAAAAAAATAAGAGTACATCATATTCCTTTGATTTGTAGCTTGTATATTTTGTAAACAGCTTTGCCACAAAAAATCTGACGACACTAAGGTAACAGGACGTTCTTTTCAAAGTCCCTAGGCTTACAGTCTTTGCTATTATTTACACATATCAGCTCTGAAATACTGCAATTAGTAGGATGAATTTTGGAGGAATGCATCCAGAGGAACAATCAAAGCTGATTGTCTTGAAAGATGCAAAAGCTATTAGTGATCCCATGAAGTATTAGGAATGTTGATCCTGCTTCGCTAAACAGCTTGGCATTTCCAGCTCTTGCTTTTTACTGACAAGGCTATCAGAAATGGCACATTTGTCCCATATAATTGAAAAATAGCTATCTGCCTACTCAGAACTTCCTTTCATTTAGGTTTGGTGTGAGATATGCAAAGCATATTATGCCTGGCATATTGCATTGTTAAATTCAATTTTCTAATGTCTGCCACTAGCTTGGGGGAAAATAACACACAGGTTCTTTCATGTACCCTGGGGACCATCAAGGAAAAACAACAGCCCCAGAAATCACTTGTGCTGCTGTGTTTTCAGGGCACTGAGGTTAAGAAGTATCTGTGTCCTGAAAAAACCAATTACAAACACACTTTGAGACAGTCAGCTCCTATAAATGCTTCAAAAGACAGTTGCATGAATTTTCAAAGGTAAATTTATGCAGATATTTTACATGCCTATCCTGTTTTTACCTCAGGTGTGAGTCATGGCCACACTGTTCATCTTTTTGGCTAAGCTTCTGATGTGCTGCATCAGATTGGTACATGCAAATACAGGCATCTGCAAAGGACATTAAAATTGTGGGGCTCTGGCTCCCTGTAACCAGCATGGCCCCAAACCACCACCTCAAGCTGGCACAAGACATTTGAAGGAACATTTTTATTTCTATCACTCACCACTCTACCACAGCAGTGGGACTGGTTGCAAATTCAGGAGAGAGTAAAGGAGGACCAGAGTCCCCAACAACCACATCTGTGATCCAAGTGCAAAGCTGATTCATCAGCTCAAACAGATGCTCAGTTTGGGGTTCTTTTTTGCAACATGCTCTTGAAGGTAACTGACTTGTTTGTGACAGAGCCCTTTGGCACTGAGCCATAGATCCCAGGCACTGCTCTTCATCATCCCTTCAGAAGGGCTTTTGCACCTCTCCAGATGGAGATGAACTTTCTATCTCCAGGTACAGCATCTTCCCTAAACAATCAAGCAGAGGAGTCAGCATCCATTGTTGTGTTTGAGAGATGATGATTCACTGCAGGGGGAAGGCAGAAGATGTTGCCAGTACAGCACTGCAGGCTTGTGGCAGGACAGGAGGAGAAGAGAAAACTGGGATGCAAAAGGGAGAAATAAAAACAATTTCTTGTATGTGCATATGAATTCTTCCCCTCTGCCCAAATCTACAATCACAGTGTAAACCCATCTGAGATTTATTGCCACCCATTCTACCACACCAGCAGCATGAGGCAGGACACAAAGACCTCAGAGCAGTTTCAGCAGTGTCTGTGAGGAGGCAGCTTCAATTGTCCCTGAATTCTGGGGGGCCTTGGGACACACAGCTGTCCTTGCTTTTGGTCCTCACCTTGGTGGCCTTGGTGGCACTTAGCAGCTACAAAATAGTACTGGAGGTTGATAGAAGTTGGTCACTGTGACAGATCCCTTTAAAATAAGGATATTTAGAAGAAAAGGTTCTGGTTTTTGGAAACTTTTTCCAGCTGCCAGGACATTTTTTTAATGTACTTGGCAGTGTTTGAGGATGAGAAATTTATGAAATTTATGATTCCTACTGGTATAGATGACAGCAAATCTCTGTGGAGAAAAACAGCACGCTAGTTAGGCTCACTAGTGGGGCCAACTCATCAAGTACTAGATTTTTGGGGACATTTTTTCCCTCTGAGCTGTTCTGCTTTACTGAATCCATGACATCACCTCAGATATTGCCTGTCTCCTTTTCTTCTATTTTACCTCATATTTTGCTATGCACCCTCACTGCTGCGTGCATTCACAGTCATTCATGTACATGGATCCAAAGAAATGCACAGGAGCTGGGCACCTGGCCCATTAGGCACTCAGGTGGCCTGAAATCCAACCCAGCTGTGCAACAGCTCTATGGAGCCTTGAAGGATGTGTCTTCAAGGTCAGACCCATTATGTGCAAGTACAGCCACAAACACAGCCATGTCACTGGTTCCTATGAGCAAGGCACCACTGTGCACACACAGGCATGATGATCCTGGGGTAGAAAGTTGTAAGGCTTCTCAAATGCAGCCTGAACCTAGTCCTTAGCTTTTCCACTGCACTGTTTTTTCCCATATTGCATGGTTCCTACTGCAGGAGGAGCAATCAAGGTATGAAAATGTAGCTAAGTGGAGTGCAGATCTGATGGTCTCCATCATCAGATGCTGAGATACAATTTTTTTTTTTTTATAAATCATGCTTTTAAGGTTCTTTAGAACTCTCAGGAGTCTTTTTCTGGTTATTATGCTGATGCAGAAATGATGTGAAATAGGCTGTTGTTTCACAGTGATGTTAAATAGGATCCTGTCTGTACCCCAGAGAACCCTGAGTGAAGACACAAAAAAAGCAGCACAAAGGGAAATGTGACTTTCCAACCTATTAGTTAGGACATTTAGATGAGAAAGGAGAGAGCTACCTGCTTGGTTTTGCTCCCTACACTATGTCTGTAGTTTACAAAAGTATTGAATAAATGAAAAAGCTGCTTCTGGAGCCTGGATCACACAATTTGTCAAGAGGGTTGGACGACCACGTGTTCTTCCACCACTGTCTTCACACTACCACTTGAAAGAGAGTGAGTAAATCCTGTGTCATCCCAGCTGCCTTTGACTTGACATCCCCAAACTCATATACTAACCTTTTATTTTAATTTAACTGTCTGATCTTTCAAGGAAGAGGTTCAAGGGCAGGATCTGGTCTACCAATCTTGGTTAACTCTGCAGTCACTCCGCCCAATCAAGGCAGAATCCAAACTGGGTTGCCCCAGGCAACAGTGATAAAAGGGAATTTAGTATAAAAGAAGTGATGATGGTCAGGAGTGATACCTAGGATGGGATAAAATCTACCTAAGGATATGTTAAAATATAGCCAAAAAGAATATGGGTTTATCCTTTCCCTTCTCCTTGAATGCTCTCAGGTAGTTAAGGTAATGTGTTTCAGGGAGGAGGAGATTGTGTAATAGTTTAGCGTTTAGGGAATATAACTTGAGAAGTAATGAAGAGGGGAAAGGGATCCTTACACAGAAAAGGTTTGAGGTTATTAGCAAACAGCATCGTGACACACAGGACTAGCTGGGGGTGGGAAGGAGATATCTGCAGTCACTATTTTGTACTTGAGGTTGTATCTGTTGCTTCAGAAATGGTCCACGCTAGGAGCGCTACTACTGGGTTCCCAAGTCTAGAGAATTTCTCTCTTCCTTTAATTTAAGTAGCCACTCTACCTGTCAAACTGAAATCTCCAGCTCATAAAGCTAATTGCACACCACCACTGTCTTATTTCTGTGAAATACAAAACTGCTTACAAATGGTGATTTTCACTTGGAAAGCAATTAAGACTATCTTTTTCCACCTTACTTATTGCTAACTACTGAGCTAGCCTAATTCTACAGCAACGTAACCCCTGATGATCTTCAACAACATTAAAAATATGTGCTTGACCCCTTCTGAATGTGCACAGTGGCATCTTAAAGAAGAATTAAAAATCTTGATTATTTTTCTTCTTGTGGTGTCAAGTGCTGTTTATAGGTTTATCTTCTATATTCCTGCATGCTATCTTGAAATTCAGAAATTAAGAACAGCACATGCTTCCCTTATTTCAGCACCCTGATCTGCTTGTCAGGCCTAATGCTACACAAGAGATGTGAGATGTTTCCCCCCTCAAGACATCCAGCATCCCATTCACTGAAGGAGAGCTCCCCCTTTTGCAGGGAAGGAAGGGGAAAGTGTCTTTTAACTACATGGGAGGAAGACATAGCCTCAGCAGCCCACAGTAACCTTCAGTAATTATATCAGCCACCTGACACTGACTTCTCACACTACTAGAGGAAAGTTGTTGCAAGATATAAAGAAAATTGCTTGCCTATACCAATGGCTTTTTATGTGTCAAGATAACCCACTGGGCCTCTGCAAACCTTGCTGCCATCACAAAAGTCTGGTATGTGTGCAGAAGTGACTTAATGGCTTCAGCTTGTTTAATGATCCCACAGAAAAGGAAGGCTTTTAGCTAATAAAGGTGAGGGGGGAAAGGACTTTGAAGGCATTGAAGAGGAGGAAAGTAGAGGAGGTTGTTCTTTACTGGTCCTATCTCCAGTGAGAGAAACATGCTCTTTATCAAAAATACTCGGTAGAGGATTTCTTCCAGAAATTATGAGAACACACAAGTTTCTACTTGACATTTTACACCTAGAAATGTAAGTATTTGCATGAAAGTGGATGTGTCATATGAGCTATCCCAATAAAGGAAAAGTATTGTTCAGCTTAATGAAAAGCAAGCATGAAAGATAACATAAAAGAATAAACCACTGCTCACTTACAGTTCCCTGAGCTGGAGAGGCCATGGCTACAGACTCTTTCCCTGCTGTCTATTGCATATTTTAGAAGGGGCAATTTGCAACCTAGAAACAGATGTTCTGAGTGAAAAGACAAGACATTGAAAAACAGAGGATGGAGTTTTATTTCTTTGGTCATGAAGCTTATGAAAGGGAATCTTTCTGCTTTGGAGAATTTTGCCCATTTTTCAGATGAAAAGTTGAAGAGATTTTGTGCCAGGCTATGAAACAGTAAAGGGTTTTCTACTAAAAAACAAGGAAGAATATAAGGTACCTTCCATGGTCCTTACAAATGAATATGTTGCAGAATTAGCAGTCCCATTGCCAAGCCAAGGCCACAGAGACAGCACAGGTCACAGCTATTTACCTATGCCACAGGACCTGCCCCTAAATCCATGCTGGCTGGTCTGAGCCCTGCAGGTGCAGTGTGATCATACTAAAGATGACCTGTCCCATGACCTTGCCAGGCACCAAGGTCAGGCTGACAGGCCTGCAGTTTCCCAGATGCTCCTTCTGGCCCTTCTTGTGGATGGGTGTCACACTGGCCAGCTTCCAGCCATCTGGAACCTCGCCGGTGAGCTAGGACTGTTGGTAAATGATGGGGAGCAGCTTCACAAGCTCATCTGCCAGCTCCCTCCTCACCCTGGGATGGATCCCATCTGAACCCATAGATTTATGAACATCCAAGCAGCTCAGCAGTTCTCTGACTGCCTCCTCTTGGATAACAGGGGGACCATTCTGCTCCCTGACACCATCTACTGACCCAGGAGGGCAGTTGTCTTGAGGATAACCTGTCTTAATGTTGAAAACTGAGAGAAAGAAGGTATTAAGTACTTCTGCCTTTTCCTCATCTCTAGTAACTACATTTCCCCTCATGTCCAATAAAGAGTGGAGGTTTTATTTGCCTCTTCTTTCCTCCTTAATGTATTTATAGACACATTTTTATTCTCCTTTACAGAAATTGCTGGGTTAAGTTGTAATTAAGCTTTCACCTTTCTAATTTTCTTTCTGCATGACCTAATGACTTCCATAAACACTTGCTGACTTGCCTGCCCCATTTTCCAAAGGTGATGCATCCTTTTTTTTTACCCTGAGTTCCTACAGTCTGGTTATCTTCCCCACTGGCTCATCTTTCAGCACATAAGGACAGTCTGTTCCTGCACCTTCAAGATTTGTGTTTTTTGAAGCATGTCCATCCTTCCTGGACTCCCTTGTTTTTAAAGGCTGCTTCCCAAGGAACTCTCCAAATTAAGTCTCTGGAATAGGCCAAAGTCTGCCCTCTGGAAGTCCTCCAGTGTGGAAGTTTTATTGATGCCCCTCCTTGTTTCACCAAATATTGAAAACTCTCTAATTTAATGGTCACTGTGCCCCAGACAGCCTCCAACCACCACATCTCCCACCAGCCCATCTCTGTTTGCAAACAGCAGGTCTAGCACAGTCCCTCCCCTGGCAGGCTCACTCACCAGCTGTCACAAGAAGTTGTCCTCCAGACACTCTAAGAACTTCCTGGACTGCCTCTTCTCTGCTGTGTTGAGTTTCCAGCAGATGTCTGGCAGGTTAAAGTCACCTACAAGAACAAGGGCTAGTGATATTGAAACATTCTCCAGGTCTTATAGAATAAATCATCCACCCCTTCATCCTGGTTAGGTGGTCTGTGACAGACTCCCACCAGGATGTCAGCCTTGTTGGCCTTCCCCCGATTGTTGCCCATAGGCACCAAATTTATCATCATTAATCTCAATTTCCATGGTGTTGAGAGCCTCCCTAATATATAGAGCCACCCCTCCACCTCTTCTCCCTTTCCTATCTCTTCTGAAGAGCTTGTAGCCATCCATTGCAGCACTCCAGCTATGTGAGTCATCCCACTATGTTTCTGTGATGGCGACTATGTCACAGCTTTCTTGCTATACCATGGCTTCCACTCCTCTTTTGTGACCCATGCTGCATGCATTAGTGTACATGCACTTCAACTGGGCTGCTGATTTCACCCCTGACTTACCACCCTTGGGCTCATCTCTGGTTTCATCCCTTTCTCCCTTCAAACCTAGTTCAAAGCCTTCTCAACCAGCCCAGCCAGCTCAGGGGTGAGAATCCTTTTGCATTGCTAGAGAGATGAAGCCCATCAGACTCCAGCAGGTCTGATGCCATAAAAATTGCACCATGTTCAAAAACACCAAAATTGTGCTGATGGCACCAATTCTTAAGGCACTTACTGATTACATGGGTTTTCCTGTTCCTTTCATCGTTCATCCCTGCTACTGAAAGAAGTTAACAGAGAACCACCTGTTTAGGGGACAGGGAAGTTGGAAGATAAACTGTTTTTTCATATGAGGGATTTTACATACAGCCCATCAATCTTCTAAAAAAGCTTTTTGGTTTTGGACTGTGGTTTTCCTTGTCACTTATTTCAATCTGTCTTTACTAACAGTGATTTGATGTGATCAGTTTCTGTCATGTTTCAGGACGGGCTGACTCAGCTTCCTCAGAAGAAATAAGCGTTTTAGAGAAGGAGGGAAGGAAGACCACCCTCTGTCACCATCATGCATCTGAAGATCCAAATCTGCCATTACCTGCTGATGTCAGTTTCTGTTGCTGCAGTGCATTTTTCCAACAGGCTGATTATAAACTCTGTAGCGAGGTTTCCTTTCTTAGAACTAGATATCATATCCCATTTCTCAGAACTAGAAGTCATATCCTCTCACCAGAAGAGGATTTGACTCTCAGGCTTTACTCTCACTTTTAGCTTTTGACCACCATCAAAAACAGGATGCAAGATGAAAAGGATTGTAATTTAAACTAAAAGACCATTTGTTACAAAGCAGGAAAAATAAATCAAGAACAACTAATGCCTATGTCTGAATAGCATTGTTTTCCATGCAGTTTTATTTATTCAGCAATGTTTCCAATTACCAAAGAGAAATTTGCAATTCACTTTATAACCCTGCCATTAGTTCTTAGTGCTATGCAACAATTACTTTCCACACCCCTCGTTTCCAATGCACTGCTGAGCCTGTCAGGAGGCTGAGCTGAAGTGTCCTCTTCTCTGCTTTCTTCCCAGGTTTGGTGACCATGCTTTTCAGATGAAAGCATCTGATGCATGTGAGATACAGCCTTTGCTCATGCATTCATCTTTGGCAGCTGCAGTATCATTTGGGTCCATGTCTCCAATTTATCCTAGTTTCCAGAGCAAACAAGTCTCATTCTTAGTGCCTCTTGTCAGATGATTTGGTAATGCCTCTGCTTTCTGCATATTCTATGCCTGAGTTGTTTTTATTTTTTCCCTTTTTTTTAATAGATATTACCTTTTGGCTTTTCTTCAGTGTTTGCCACAGTTAATGGTGTGTTCAATGACTAGAGCCTCATTTTTTCCATTAGATCTCCCCTTTGATAGGGTCCCTCTTATCTTATTGCACTCCCCCATGGGATAATCTCTTTACTATTATTTGGGGACCATATTGATAAAAACATACCACTATCAGATGTAGCATTGTACACATCTTTTCATTTCCTAACCAGCATTTCTATTGCTGTCATTTTCCTTCCTTGTGCATGTAAAAACCTCATAGGATTTTTCTCAAATATAAATTTTATAGCTCTCCAGTCCTCCTATGCATCTCCCTGTGAAGCCAATCACACTGGGTAAATAACTGCTCCCCTGCTCCATGTACACACTTGTCCCTTCCTCCCTTAGACTGTCTCTGTGGTAGTTTCTTTGTGCATTGTGCACTAAAATCAAAGCTATCAGACACCCAAAATTATCCACAGATCATGAGGATCCCAAGAGTGATATGTTGCATATCCAGGCCTCATGGTATGCAGTGCATCCAGCATTAGGGAATCAGCTTCAGGGGAACACAAGATCAGCTTGCTCAAAGGTAATTTGGCACAATTTTGTGCTCACCCTTTTTATGCTTGTGCCCTCATTTTCTGAAAGCTCAGACCATGGACTCTAAACAGATTTGAACTCCAAACTTTTTTAATGCTTAACATGTTCATCTTTCAGTGTCCATACAGATCTAGTAAAATAGCCAAAGACTCTGTAAAATATATGCAGTTGTATAAAACAAGCATAAAGCCAGAGTGCTCAGAACAATGTTTTTTCAGCCTTACAGTAAAGCTGCAGTAAAGTCTGTCAACAACCAAAAAAAAGTCAATTTTATTTGTTTTTACACTGAATTCATTCTTTGTAAACAGCTAAAGTTCTTAACAGTGTTTCACTAGAGTCTAAAGCTTTGCCCCCTCCTCTCCTCCCTATATCCTTTAAAAAATACCTGCACTTTCAAAAATCAGATGGTAGATGTAGGGACACCAGAGAGAGCATTTTCCTGCTTTGCTGCTGTCCCCCTGTCAGCTTCCACTCAGGCAGGCAGCCCTCCCTCATATTTCTCTAGGGTTATTTTCTCCCACTTTTGCTCTATTCCAGGCAACAGATAGCCGCATATCTTCTCTTTCATTTTTTTCAATGTAGTCATTTCATACAATATCACCCTTATTTTATAGCCAGGAGGAAATTAACACAGGGTAATTAGATGAGCCACACAGAGTCTTGTGGTTTAGCTGGCAAAGCACTGTCACCCTAAACTCAGGACTCCTACCACACCAGCATCTCACATACCCCACATACCATCCTGACCATGGGTGAATCATCTCATTGCTGTTCAACACCTCCAGCCCATCAGGTAAGAGCTTCCCATTTCCCTTCTGGATTGCTCTATTCTTCCTGGCTTTGACATTTATTTATTTATCAACAGCTCCAACTCTTCCCTCAACCCCTCCAAATCATCCCGGCACCCGCTGCTCAAACCCTGAGCAGCAAAACCTCTGTCTGCATGCTGGAGGGAATTTGGGGTTTAGTTCACTTTGGGTCAGGGCTCCCAGAAGGCAGGAGGGGTGGCAGGTTCAGCCTCTGGCCTGGAATGCTGCACCCCATAGCCATACCTCCTCCTCATTCCCAGGGGTGTCTCAGGAAGACCCTTGCCTGGAAACAGCTGGTTTGATGTCAGGTGAGTGGTGGGTAAATTCTGTTCTGCTTTGGGAGGGAAGGGATGAATTCCCTGTGACTCAATGGCACATTGACTGCCATTCTGTGCAATGATATCCAGTGTCCTGCCCAGGGCACTGAGAGGATGGATGTTTGTAGCAATGTGGCACACACGAACCAAGAGGTTGCCCATTTAGCAAGGCAAGCACTAAGGTTTTATGCAACACTGGCAAAGTCTGCAAGGACAAGCTAATTTAATAGAGCAGCTGAAACCATCCGAAAAGTAGGATGAAACATCTTTAAAATTCAGGGTAATTAGTTAACAACTTGATTATGGCTAGAAAGATGAGCATAAAAGAGACAGGGAGCTTAAATCTCTTAAAGATCAAATGATTTTTTTTCTAGAAGTGTGGTGCAAAATTTTCCTGTCAAGGTCATGCAGAAATACAAGGCTTGAAAGACTGGTGAGCAATCTGGTGAGCAATCTGGAGAAACTAAAGTCTGGCTTCTGGAGAACTTCATAAGGAAAAACATGTCAACCAGGCACATCACTTAAAAAACAAATCAAATTCAGCTAGAAAAGCAAAGCTGTCTCACAGTATGTCCCCTACTAGATTTCAATAAAATCCCTGGCACAATTGGGGCTTGATGTTGTGTCTTGCAACAGCAACAGTGCTGGTCCCAATGTGAGCTTGCTGTGCCACCTGAGGGGGCTGGCAGAACTTGGGCAAACACAGTCAAAGCCAGTTGTATTAGCAAAGGCAAAGGTGAATGGAGCAGTGAATTAAGTTCTGAACATCTGTTATCCGATGTATAAATATGTTTCCATGTATAATAAGAATGAAATAAAGATGTCGGCAGATTTTTAGCTTACCTTTCCTGACTTTGATTAATTTTTTTGACTCGTGAGAGGAGGAGCATAACTGTCCCCTTTACAAGGTGTTTGCAAAGTTACACGACTTCCTCCTAATAGTAAGTCATAACGCTGATGGCACTTATTCTCAACAAGCCATTAAATCTGGAAAGCTTTTTTTTGGAATGAGGTAGATTTTCGCTATAGCTCGCGAAGGACATGGCGCTATGCTTTGCAGCGGGCTGGACGCATCGCCCCTAGAGGGAAGCAGCGCCCCGTGCCCATTTCTGCTGCGCTCCGTGCCGGCTGATCCCATTCCCGGGGCTTTGTGCCCTGCTGCCCTGGCTGGGGACGCCCAGCCCCGGCTCTGTCGCTGCTGCTGGTGGCGGCTGCGGCTCGGGCGAGGCTCTGGGCAGTTTCCTCGGCGCTTCCCAAGTGCTGGGGAGGGATCCGGGGCCAGCGGAGCCTGCCCCGCCGCTGGCGAGCCCCGAGCACGGAGCGAGGCGAGCGGAGCTGAGCCTGCCGGAGGGACGGGGGATGGTGGAGCTGACGGTGTCCAGTTCTGGGCCCCGCAGCTCAGCAAGGATGTTGAGATGCTCGAATGTGTCCAGAGAAGGGCAACAAGGCTGGTGAGGGGCTTGGAACACAAACCCTGTGAGGAACAGCTGAGGGAGCTGGGAGCGTTCAGCCTGGAGAAAAGGAGACTCAGGGGTGACCTTGTCACTCTCTACAACTCCTGAAAGGTGGCTGTGGTCAGGGGGGCGTTGGTCTCTTTCTCCAGGCAGCATCTGACAGAACCAGAGGACACAGTCTCAAGATGTGCCAAGGGAAATATACGTTGGATATTAGGAAAAAGTTTTTCCCGGAAAGAGTGCTAAAGTACTGGAATTGTCTGCCCGGGGAGGTGGTGGAGTCACCATCCCTAGATGTTTAAAAAAAGACTGGATGTGGCACTCGGTGCCATGGTTTAGTTGAGGTGTTAGGGCATGGGTTGGGCTCAATGATCTTGAAGGCCTCTTCTGATCTAGTGATTCTGTGATTCTGTGAATTCTGTGGAACAGCGGCCAGAAGGATGCAGATGTCCCCCCCTTCATTTGTATCTACTTCTCTTCATTTGTACCTCCCGGCTCTCCCTGTTACTTGCTGCCATTCAGGCTTTCTGGAGCTGTACTTGACAAAGCAAGGTGCTGTTGGAAGTGTTTATAATTCCGGGTGTCTTGAGCAGTGGCGTCCCCACCATGTGTGGGGAAGTCCTTCTGCACACCCATCATTTTAAGACTGTAGATAATCCCATTCCCTTCCGAAGGCAGAAAAGTTAACCCTTAGCTGAAGCATCCATCCTCAAGTTGTTTGCTTGTAGAATTCGCTGGGCAGTAGAGATCACATTAATAAGTTTTCCTCTGTTCCTTATGGAGCATATTTTTAAATGCAGTTACTGCAGTAACTCTTCCAAAAGAGCACAGACCATCTTCTATTAGTAAGACTTTGTTTCTCATTCTGTGAATTGCTAGAATGTTGCTTTTGCTTTTTCCTAGCTACCTATTTGTGGTTCAGTTTGAAATGCCTTTAACATCTTTTTCCAGACAGACTTTCAGCAGCAAATTCTCCTTCATTTTTCTTTCTCTTTTTTTTTATTTTTTATTTTAATCATTGAAATGCCTCTTAGGTGGAGGAAACCTGGGAAGGGAAACAGAAGGAAAAATTTGGTTTGCCTGAGGCAAGGCAAAATCTTGCTCTTTTGGGGGATTTGTAAACTGGAATTTTCACAAATGTCCCATTTTCTCATACATCTTCCTTTAGAACATTAATATGCACAGAATTTCAGGAAAAGATTAAGGAAATAAGAGCAAGAGGGAGGACATTACCATGGCCCTTTCCAGGCTTTGGTATTGATGTAGAGAATAATTCCCCATTAATTAGATGTTTACAATTTGTTTAGTTCAAGCACACAAAAATTATCATATACATTGTTTGTTATTGTACTTACTTCCTGACTGGATAATCAAAAAGGGAAATTCAGCTGTGCTGAATGGCATGTGTTACTGGTAACACAGAAAAAGAACAAACTTCACAGGAAGACCCTAAACCAATGCCTATATTCCTTCAAGGTAACCTGTTATTGCTGGTAGACATTTTGTGTTAGCAGGTAGGTTATATACTCTAAAGGATTAACTCATCAAACACTTCAGCTTTTGGAGCTCACAGGTACTTGGACTCCACACAGAGAATCTATGAGCATATCTTTGCTTATGCTATGAGGGCTGTCACATATGGACCACATGCTTTTCAAAGGAGTTTGCTTTCCACACCATTAATGCTGCAATGCCACAGCTGCTGGTGGTGTAACTTGTATGGAGTACCACTGCAGTGGAAAGTGGGAGCTCTCCAGTTGCTGCATCTTACTGGAGGTGTTTCTGCAGCTGTGTTTAGCCAGCTGCATTGCTTTGCCCACCTTGGCTTGGACACTCACATCTCCTAATCCTGATAACCAGGCTCTTCCCCTTCAGCCAGCATTGCTCTTAGCAAGGCCTGAAGGCAATTCACAATCCAACACCTGCATCCAGCTTGACTTCCCCAATGAAAGACAGAGCAGAAATTATGCCTTCCTGTTATGGCACTTTTATAAGCTCTGTTAAATTTTTACAGCCACAACTTTGTCATCCATTTGGATTTGGATTTATGTTACTGGGAAGTTGGGTTTGCCTTTTGCACACCAATGCACAAATCTATTTTTGGTAGATTCATTAAAATGACTGAGAAGAGAAAAAGGAGGAAAAACACTTAGATAGCACTCAATACTCAAAGAGGACAACTGGATATTTTTCTTTAAAGAACTTCTATAATTCTACCTTTATGGTCCCTGTTCAACGGTCTTCGAAGTCAGCAGTGTTCTTTGAATCAAACTCTATGGCTGCATAGGCTTTTAAAAAACAATTCCACACACTACAGTAGTCTGGGATAGTGGCTTCTCTTTTCCAGCCTAACTTGCTGAATGCATCTCCTCTTTGCATTAATAAAGGCATATGGGAAGACAGGAAAACAACCTCCCTGTTTCATGCTAGGACTTGTGACATTTGCAGGCTGCACATGCTCCTCTAGGAAGCTCCTCTGCTGCTGCTTTTCCTACATGTGGGAAAAAATTGGAAGCCATAAGTCAATTCTATTTTTGTTCACGCACCCTGTGAAAAGCAAAATAGAGTTTCCTGTGAAAACACAGTGCTTGCAAAGCCTTCTGAGCCTGCCAGTGACTGTGGTGCAGTGTCACACAGCCAGCCTCCCTTGCTTTTGCCTGTGAGAATTTACATAGGTGAACAGCAATGCTGCTCCTTAGGGACCCGTTTCTCACACAGACTGGTAAGGACAACTCCACAGGAGTGACATTTATAGCTCTGTGTTTCAGCAGTGGGGGAGAAGGTTGTGGTCATGATGCCAATGCCTATTGTTGCATGATTTCTGATGGCCAGTCAGCAAGTGTTCCCTGAATAAAATTGTTCAGATCTGTCTCATTAAAATGCTTTCCTCTAAAACGGAGAGGGGTTGTTGCCAGGATGTTTTTGTAGCTTCATTATAGCCATGGAATCCCCCATAGATTGCAGACATTTTCAGACCAAGAAACAATAGCTAAAACAACACTTCATTTTCAAAGTTGCAGGCCAGAAGCAATTTTATTCACATTAAATTCATGGGCTGCCCTTTACCTGTCAAAGTGAGATTTTGAGCTACTGCTTGTCCTTGCTCAAAACACACACTGGAGGAAGATCCAGCAACTGCAGTCAGACAGAGACATTTGTCCAACTATCCTGAGAGGTTATGCAAACCAATGTGCTGACCATACTTTAGGAGTGTCATTGCTAAATTTCACTTTCTTTAATCACTGTCCTGATCCTCTAAGTGCAGATTCCCAGGAACAGCAGATAATAATTTTGCTTCTGTCCTGGCACTAAGGTAAGGTAAGGCATCAACAGTACATTGTCAAAATAAAAATTATTTCATAAGTCAAATACATGCACTCCAGTGCTCCAAACTAGCACTTCTGTCCTTTGCTCACCAGCTTGCTTCTCTGTGTCACAAGAACCTGGGCATACCCCAGAAAGTCCCAGGTTTCTTGTAGGAACTCAGAAGTCTGCATCATTTTTTCAATCACCATCTTTTTCAAATGTAGATGCTGTAGCATTTTGACACACCAGATTGGATTACTAGCAAAGGGCAGAGTAGTCCCTTGCAGTTATGTGCAAAAACCCCTGTAATGCCCTTCCCCGAGTATCAGATTATACCTTCACAGTAACTAGCAGCAGATAGCAAAGAAAGTTAGGTATTTTACAGTTCCTGTTTTAGGCACAGCTAGATCACAGGTATCTATTTGTCCTCAGCTTAAACAGCTATTGTCCTTTTTCCTTTCTCTACAGTAATCAAGTTCTTCTCCAACACTTTACTAAAGTGGCCAAATCCTTCCATCTCTCTTCATATCTGCAGGACAAATACCATTGCTCTTCTCTGAGAGAGTGGCTGCAAATGATATTTTGGATCCACCTTTCCTAAGATTCAGAGTTTCAGACCCATAAAGTCTTACCAAAGGTACACTCGCAGCTGACTCGAGGACAGTGCTTCCTGACCAGAGAGGGTTAATCATCAACAGTATCCAGATGGTTTGTGACTGGGCCTGGTGATGATGCATATACTTGGGGAATTTCCAGGTTTTGTTCATGATTCATTCAGCTTTGACTTCCCTGGCTGAAAAGGGAAGATCTCACAAAACACAGTAATAGTTTACATTATGGAGCTTCTCACACATAGCTTTGCATGAACTGAACTGGAGAAATTGAGATGACTCTTTCATGGCAAAGTTGTAGTATTACATCAGGAGGCTGGATCTGTACAGTTTTGCTTTTCTGTTGTGTACAAGCACAGTCTCCCAGGGACCTTTTTAAAGCTTTTTTTATCTGTCTCCAAAGCCATTTACTGCTGCAGTGGGAGAGGCCGTAACTACCCTTCCAGTCTGCTATTTTGCTTGTATCCCTGCTTTAATAATGACAGTAATGCAAACTGTCATTCTCCTTTTATTCCAAAGGCAGCTGACTTTTTACAACCTGACACTGGGATGGCATCTTAGAATATAACTACAGTCATTCAAATAAGCTATAAGAAATGCAGGAGGGCATTCTTTTAGCACCAGGAATACAGGCATTTACTGTTGGCACTTCAATGATAATGAGATGCACCTTGTCAGTGTGTTGTGTGAGCATCTGTGTCATCCTTAAGGCATTGATCCCACTTCATCTAACTTCAGGCCCCACTGCAGCTAACTGCCGGGAGTATGCTTTAGTTAAAGAATGTGGTAGCAGTTTCAAGGTCAAATTGTGCATATTGCTCACAATCTCTGTGCCTGATATATTCTGAAGAGATTTTTGTAATAGGCTGGGCTTTGTTCTCCTCCTCATGGAGCTGAAACTCACAGAACCTTACAAGATGTTGCTTATCATGAGTGTGCTCAGCAACGTGAGCATTGCAGCACTGCTGGCAGCCATGCATATTTAGCACTGGCTGGTACCCACCCGTGCTTTTTTCTCCTCTACCCTCACTACATTCACACTCCCTGCCTTCCACTGTGGGCTGATGGCTGTTTTAAACTCCCACAAGTTCCTGCCTCTCCAGACATTCCATATTTTCACCTCTGGGTTGCTGGGCACAGGGACAAGCTCTCTAGTGGTCCCACTGCAGTATGTCCCTCCCAGCACTCGCCAACATCCCGACTGCAGACTGCATCCCTGGCTCTCCACCTGTGCTGCAGGAATGCTCAGCTTGTAGGGGGCAGCAGGAAAGCCTCCTGAGAGCTGTAGCACAGCCTGTGTTCTTCCCAATGGCAGTACCCTGCTGCATGTCCTTTCTGTGGAAAGCCCCTTAACCAGTCAATGACCTTCCCCATCATTTAGTCTAGCCTGCAATACTCTGCTGGAAAGGCAGACCCATTTCTCCACTGTGCCATTCCCTCCTTTTGCCAATGACTCATCCTGCTGTGATTTCTTTGAGAAGCAAGCTAATACCATCAATTAAAAAGAGAAAAAAAGAAATGAAAAAAGAAAACAAAACAGTCAGTCCTTCCAGCTTCTCAGCATCTTCCTTTGTATTTCAAACTGCCTGCTCTTTGAGGCATCTCATTTTGTGTGCTGAACTGCATCAAGCACTGGTGTCTCTTTCCCAATGATCTATAGAGAAATTAATTTGGATCAGTGGGATATTCTGTGGATGCCTACAACTTAAATTTCAAAGAAATGTAAGGCAGTAAGGATAGAGTTGTGTTTTACACTCTAGAGATGCAGATTTATTTCTTTACAGCATCCTGAGTATCTTAGGGTGTGCTGCTGAGTGATGCAGCTTTCTGGCTCCTAAGATAAAGATACACTTTCACAGATATGATGTTTGAATATTGTGGTGATTTAACATTTAGGGAGTTTGGAAAATGTGTCCCTTGGATTTAATTCTGTATTGATATCAAACCACAGACCTAGATAAGAAAGAGATTTGAAGTAAGAAAAATAAGGTAAAGCATATCAGAAGTTGAGGCCAATTCACATAAACCTTATAAGACTTAGAGGGAGAAAGCAAAAATACCAATCCCATATTTCCTAGAATTTTGTGATGAATCTGTAAAGATTTTTAAGCCGTAAAGGACTCACTGTCAACTTCTGACACTTTGAAGATTTCTTTTCATGAAATAGCAAACTTTTTGTACAGTCTGCTTACAGTGTCACAGTGAGGACACATTCAAGTAAAGGGGAATAGAAAAGTTGGTACTTCAACTTTGGAGTCTTTCTGAAATTTCTGGGGATTTACAGCAGATAATCAAGTAGCTCCCTCTGCTGAAGTAGCCTTGGCCACCTGGAATTTATCCCATAACTTCGTGACATTGCTCTGAATTACTTCAGTAATCCAATAAACGTGAATTCAACCCTGGGGAAATAGAGCTGTGCAAAAATATAATTATAGGCTTATAAAAATCATACTTTTCTAATATTGCATTGCTTTCCCAAGAGAAACATATTACCCTGGGAATTGAAATGGGCATGTACTTGCTTCATCCATCATTATAATACATGTAATCTACTGCCACTTCTACCTACAAGTACAAGATGTGAGACTGAGGTCCTCTTACTGTAACAACTCAAGTGAAATTAGAGTACATATGTTAAAAAAATCTGCATGCCTTTAGATGAGTATCAGAGTCATTAAAGCAGTTTTATTTTAGGATTGTTTCCACTCTTTACTTTACACATGCTTCATCTTTTCATAGATATATGTTGGCTGCAGTAGACCTGCACCAATGTACAATAGCTAAGGGCCAGAATATGTGTGTTTAAAACTGCCAAAAAGCCCTTGAGAGGAGTCTGTCATCAGGAATATGCTTTCATGGGGTAAGGACTGTTCTTTACCATTCCAATAAGGCAATGCAAATCAAAATCCTTCAATCACCCTGAAAAGCCTTAACAAAATTCTGCCATCATCCCTACTGCTTGTAAGGGAGACACTGAAGTAGCACTTTTGTTTCATGATTCACTTGCCCTATCCATCAGCAGTGGAGATAGATCAGCAACCTTGTCCTATGAGAATTGCTATGTTGATTCCTTCAAAAACACGCTTAGAAAATGGACCAGGATTTTTCAACAAAGATGTTTTCCTTTGGAAAATGTTGGTGTGTTATCAGTGGTGGCCCGTGATCAAGAGATAAAAATCACTCCTGTCTTCAGGAACTTTTTCCACCCCAACAGCCCAAGATTAGGTAGCTTGCAAATTAAGGTGTTTGAAAATTGAGACACTCAAGTGGGCATCTCTGCTCTGTGACAGCAGCCAAGCTGTTCTTGGCTGTTTCAGCATGAGTAAATCTCACTTTCTGCTGTCCTGTGCACCAAAACACTAAAGTCTACTCCATTCAGTCATGGAGCAGAAAAGGTTTGGACTCTCTCTTGTGTGCTTTACAAGCTGCTGGCAGCTTGAGGGGCAGCTCCTGTGAGGAGCAGTGAGGTCTGACTGTGGTACCACTCCTCTGAACTGACCAGGGGCACTTTGTGAGAACATCTTTAATGAAAGGTGCCAAAAGCTGAGAAAGAACAAGGCAGAGGAGTCTCAGGCACTGCATGACAGAGCTGGTGACACCCCCAAAAGTGACGGTGGCCCATGGATAATTCATTCCAGAGCAGGTACTGTAGCCCATGAAGCACCCTGTTGGAGGATTAAAAAAAAGCATTAGAATGAAGGAGCAGGAGAAGAAAAAAGTGAGAAACCATGAATGGCAGAAATAAACTAATGTGTCCAGACTCCAAGCTCCTGTATGAAAGGGAGGGAGCACAATGTGCAGCAATAGCAAGGGGAATGAAGATAAGAAATGAAAGTGGTGTCTGGAGGGAAGGTGAGACTGGAAAAAAAAGGAAAAGCCTTTCCCCTAAGTATTGAAATGTTTGACTGCTTTGTTTCACGACACCTGGATAAGAAATTAAATGTTTATGTTAATTGGCAATAAATTAATTTCCCAAGTCATGCTTCTTTTGCCTGTAACAGTAATTGCAGTGTGATCTACCTGTCTTTACCTCAACCCACACATTATACCATTCTTATTCTTCCTGTTCTCTCCCCTCCCCTCTGGGGTGGGTGAGCAAGTGGCTGCCGTTTTGTTTGGCTGAGGTCAACCCACCACATGGCCCAAATATTTGTGGCATGAGAAAAGCATTTCTTGTTCTCTTTGACTGGTGGAGTAAATGGTGTGGATTATGAAAGATGCAAAGAGGCTGCCTGAAACAGCTCTAAAGTCTCAAAATCAAGTTCGTAAGTGAACTATCTGCTAGGAATGACATTCTAACCTAGGTGAGTAGGGAATAGATGAATCTTCTATGATCCTATGACCTGTGGTGCTTTAATGCTCCAACTACCACAGATCTGATTACTGAAAAATGGCAAATGAAAGTGATCTACCTTCATATTTACAAACATATACAAATTGATAATTTTGCTTTTATAATGCATAATCTCCTTCAAAAATTAGTTTATTTCATTATGCCTCACATAAGAAGAATTCAAGGATGATTAAGTAGCAATGGAGCAAAGTTATTTATAAGCTCTTGGGAATATTGCTGCATATCTTGTCACCCCATCAGCAGCAATCCAGACACCCCACGTAGGCAAGTGCTTCCTGGAGTGCCAGCAGGAGTTATCCAGACTGGGAGGATTCAGGCAGAAGTCCAAGGATGGTACTGAGGAAAGGGAACTACAATTTTGTTTGTTTGTTTGTCATTCCTAAATGTAGCAAATTGGCCATCCAAGAGAAGACAATTGTTAGTTATTTTTCTTCCCATATTTTCTACCCAGAATATTACGTAATTTTACTCCAGGTTAGTGTGGATGAGGAAATTCAGTTTCTACAAAACTCATACCACATGCGGCCTCCCAGTAAAGTCTGTTGCTCATTATAGCCTGGACCACACCATTGGAATGAAGTCACACCAGACCTAATGTGCTGTGGTCCTGATGTACAAGTGTAATTGTGTGGTGCTAAAAGCCACTAATAGTGATCTTTAAAGAAAAAAAAAAATTGGTTGTCTTTTTCTAAATAAGCAGTGCAAAGAAAATTAGTACAAAATGAAAATTTCTTTGTATTTTTCTACAGTCAGTAAGAAATTCTCAAAAATACTGGAGAAGGTAGGAGAATGAGAAGCATTCTGTAATTTATCTGGTCTACAGTGTTTTTTATCACAATATTTCACTCCCATCGTTGCACAGAAAGCATCAGCCAGGCATTGGTAACCCATGCTGCTCCTCAGAGTCCTACACACATGGGTTTGCAGCTGGGGAAAGGAGAATTGCTCAGTCACAGATGAACCACTCCGTCAGCTTATTATTAAGAGCATTTCTCCATACTGTGCAAGGTCTTAGGCCCCAAAAAGATCTTTTTGCTTGGGTTTTTCACTCCACAGAAATAATTATTTTTAAATATTCCCACCTCATTTAACAGCAATTGCTGCTAGTATACTTCCATGGCAAAATATTATAATCTAAATATTGCTTGATTACAATGAAGATGCAGGGATTTGCAAGTGTTATTGAAAGTATTGCTGTGGGAACCCACATTGAGCTGTGAAAGTAAGATCCTACACTTTGTCTATAATAAAGCAAAAGAGCTCCTGGGACCTTCCACCTTATCCTCTATACATGCCAGCCTTGTAAAAGGGTAAACCACAGCATGTAACTCGATCAGTCAAAAATGGGATTTTCTGGAAAGCAGTGGCAAGACCATCATGTGTAGCACCTGCATTTGTGTCATAAAGATCCCACATGTAAAGCAGAGAGGAAGTACTGGAGTCCAGCAACTGCCAGGCTGAGCTCCTGCTGCTTTAAATTATTTACAGACTAACAAAGCCCAGCAACAGCCCTGAAAAAACAATGCATCATCTTTGGTGCTATTACAGCTCACAACTCAACCTTTGCTTCTCCCATCCTGATGGATTCCCTGTGTCCTGTCCTGGGACTGCAGGAGCCCAAGGGCTATGGGTTGGGAACCAGCATTCTCTGGCCAGGTTTGTGACACCACAGTGCTGTGTGTGACTGCTGTGGATGTGGGTGGTGACAGGCACAAGCCCCATGGCCCAGCAGAGGTACCAGGCTGGCACCATGTGTCCCTGTCTTATGCTGGAATGCTGCTGGCAAAGCTCTGTGTGCTCCAAACAAGGTGGTACCCTGGCTTTGCCTCTGGCTTCAAACACACTGTCAAGGAGGAAAATGCCCTTCATACTTTTTTTTCTAAAGGAGATTTTGCTGCAAAAAGCATCACATGAGAGATGAAGGGGGCAGGGAGAGGGGAGAGTGATCAAGGAATTGCTGTTTTTGCCATTGCCCAGGTGCACTTTGAAGAAAAGGGCCAAAGCAGCAGCAAGACAAGGTAGGAGCTCCAGACACACTGCAAGGTATGGTAAACCTTGTTTAAGTCAAGGGAGGCCTCTTGTCATGTCACTGAGATCTATAATGCCCAGACATTAGGTCACCCTGGCCTCTCTTAAGAAAAAGCATGTGTTCAAAGAAAGCAGATTGTCTTGGCTGTCAGTTCCTGATGTAGACCCTATTAAGTATTTCCCATCTGAATTTGGCTATCCCAGCCAAACCCTGCTTGGATGACTGACATTTTTATAAGAGACTAGCAAATAGCAGATGACAAATTACTTACATGTCCTGTAGGTTTTTGAAGCTTTGGATTTATAAACATATTCGTGACTATGCCACAGCTATTTAAATGTTTTCAAACAAAAACAAACAGAAGCTCCCAAGCAGCAACTACCTAGATATTAGTTCATTATTTCAGAAACTGGAGTTTTGTTACAGAACCAGCTCCAACACTTGACTTGTCTTTTACCCTTCACTCCATCCTGTCATTCTTTTGCTTTCATTGCCCACCTCTCATTGTTTATCTTCTTCCTTGCCCACACACTTTCACCTTTATGATTTTTAATCAAAGTATGCAGAGATTTTTCATGTTGTGTTGATTTCTCAGATATTCAGAAAGCTTAAGGATACTGGTTTTTAAACACTTTGAATATGAAAGCAACCAATGCATTCGCTTTCCATGGGAGAGTTTGCTCCCCTCCTCCCTGTGCTTTACTGATAACCATTTGCTCATATAGAAAAAAAATGAAATTAATCTGTTTACTCAAATACTGAGCTGCAACCAGCAGGAAGTGTTGCTCAGGATCCCCAGTCCAGAAAATACCTTCCCACCGCCACTTCTTCTTGAACACTGTTAGGCTTTCCAAAGCCACCACTTCCACCCTTTCACACAGCTCAGTATTTCCCCTTGCCAACTCCATTACATGTCCACTATAATGCACCCTTGAACAGCCAGTTTTAAGTTTTGTACAAATGAGCAGGCTCAGTGCGGTGGCACAAAAAGTGCCAGCTGAGGTTGATTCTCCTGAATGTACAGTTTAAGTGCGGTGCTGCAGCAGCAGCCGTTGCCTATTTCCACTCAAACACAAACCTCCCATAACCTTCCTTTTTTAAGTTCCTTGTTCACTTAATTACATCTGTAAGCCTCTCTTTACCTTGTCCCTCTGCTATTCTAATTCACTGTAACCTCTTTGAAATGAGGTGGTTGGGTTCATCATTGAAATTCATGAGGGAACTTTTAATCTCATTTGGTTGTCAAAATGGGAGGGCAGAGGTGCCAGCATGGAAATTCTCAAGTCCTGGTAAAACGTTATTGCAGCTCATTGCTCAGTTGTAGAGAATTGTAGAGAATTCAGGGTATTTTATGAGGTGACCCTAAGGTATAGCAGCCCCTTCTGCCCCAGGACTGTGCCCTCACTAAGCAGAGAGACTGTGATCCCAGTACAGACTAGGTCTTTCCACGGGCTTTATTGTACCCCCTACTGGTTATAGTCACTAATACCTGAGTAACATCTCAGATTAACATCTGGCAGGAATACCTTTAGCTCATGATTTCTTGGGAAATACATTTCAACCCAAAGCAAACTTGTTCCCCCCTTCAGACAGCTTCAAGGCTGTTGGAATGCCCTGGGGGATGAAGAAGGGGTTGGAATTGTTGGACACAGGTTTATTCTGGGTGTGCAGCTCTGTCGTGCTTTCTCTCACACTGCGCTGGCTGCTGCTGGGAATTCCCTTCTCACTCAGACACGTGAGACAGAGCCTGAAGGGGGTTGCTGCAGAAAGGTAAAGTGTTCATGCTACTACAAGTGGAGGAAATCACCGGGGACCTTGCTTCTGGAGCCTGAGCTGCCCAATGCTGTATTTTAGAGTTGCCTTGTCCAGCTGTGAACAAGCACCACGATGCTGAGGAATCTACATCCTGGCAACTCAGCGAGTGCAACATCAGCAGCACTTTCTGCTCAGAGCTCCCCGTCACCTCCACAATTAAAAACTGAGATCAGTACCATCTAAAACAAGGCTTTTCAGGTAGTCTTTTCTGAAGAGAGGAATGCCTGTCTTTTGGAACTGTTCCATATACATGCATTAGAAGCAGGCAATGCATTACTGAAGTGCATGCATGTTTGTGCACATGCACGTACGCACTGTAAAGAGATTTTTGTTTTGAAACTGCAGTAAGGCACATTTGCCAGCACATAAATTAAAGGCAATGAGCTATATTAGGCAGGAGAGCCAGAACAGAGACCTGCAGGGAAACAGCGCTCTCTCATTTGAGTAACAAAGAGAGCCTGCTGATTCCTGAAAGCAGCTTTCTTGCTCCTCTAACACAAAATTTTCTGTCTTTAAAGGCGATCCACAAGGATTTGCTGGAAAAAAAATATGAGGGAAGCATTCCTCCTGCAGCAATGCTGCTGGTGCCTAATAGCCTTAACCGACCTTAGGTGTCTCCATGCTCCAGCTCTGTATCTGCTCTTAACTCGTTCTGCAAGAGCTACTTAACCTAATTACACAGAAGACACCTCAAGACCGGCGTGCGAGGGAGCGGGGGAGGGTGGACAGCGAGCGGTTTTGCCATGTGTCCTCAGGCATGATTCGTACAGGACGAAAAGCATTCTCTCTCGCTTTGAAGAAGGATAATCTCCAGCTATGCGAGCAGCGGAAAGACAAGCCGGGAAAGCCGCGTTCCCGGCCGGATGCGCTCCCGCATCACCGCCCAGGGCGTTGGCGCTGCCGTGTCCTACCCTGGGACAAAACCCGGGCCACCTGAGCTCTGCCCCTGCTCCTCCTGCTCTTCCTCCTCCCCGCAGGCAAACCGTGAGGACGAGCACAGGATCGCCCCGAATTTCCTACGTGGAGATCTTGGCAGTGGGACCGCTGAGCTGGAGGCAGTGTGACAGCTGTGGAAAACAGTAAATGATTAAGAGAAGGGTGAGCAGTTTTGTCTTTAATTCTCGCAACAGAAAAATGGGAGAGCATCTGTGAAACGAGCCTGGCAAAGCTTTCTTTCCTGTTTTTTCTTGATTTGCCTATGGGACACGGTGAGAGCTGGAGACAGGATGAAATAAAGAATTTCAGCAGTGCTTCAGGAAACTTTTACTACATAAGAAAAGAAAAAATATACATAAAAAGAGGCAAATCCCTTCTGAAGTAGTATATATTCCTGTAACTTTCAGTCATTGAAAAGAAAGTTCTTCAAATGGCAACTTAAGCAAAAGGAATAATTCTCCACAATAGATTTTTTACACTTTTTTCTGAAATGTTTCTTTTAGTCATTCAGGGTAAAAGATAATTAATAGAGGAGCAGTAAGAGTCGGTATGATAATAGCACTATTCCAGACGTTTCTGAAAGCAGATCATTGGTAAATGGTAGAAAAATGATCACTGAGGTCTAAGCCAGGTTGATGGGCTGTTTTCTGACCAGACATGTACATGTAATTTGCTTTCCTGCCTTTTGCAGGAGGATAGTGGTGAACTGCTTCAGCCATTGCTGCCTGCAGTTTTGAGCATTACAGGAAGGCAGAAGAGTGTTTATTCTGCTGGAAGATGAACGAAGTGTAAGGAGAGCTGCAAATAATTTTTCGTGGTGACACACAGAGCAAATCATCAGCAGAAATCCTGCCACTTTGCCAGGCATAGAGGAGCTGTGCAGTGCTCAGTGGGGATGCTCTCCCACCCTTTTGTCGTGCCACCTCAGGTCCATAGCATGGCAGTTCTCTGCTCTCTGATGTCACAGTCTCCAGAGGGCCATGGGCACAGAGTAAGGACATGACAACTCTCCAGATTTGTGCACATTCTCACTCGTAGCCAAACCAAGCCTCCCAAGTATTCCTTTGTGAAATGGACATTTTTCAGTAGGTTGTTTTCAGAGCATCTCTGGTTTTCAGCTGAAGTGCTGGATGCCATCTCTGATGCATCATCCTCCTGCCCCAGGCAGTCCTGCCTGGGGAGTCCCACATGTGATAAACTCCTTCCTGCTGGAACCTGGAAGACACTGCAGCATGCTGCACTGACAAAAAACTTCAGCTTCACTAAGCCTTCACTAAACTGTGACACATTTGCATTTCAACAAAAGAGTTGTAGCTAGCTGCAACCCCAAACAGAGGTGTGACTTTCAGGCCCAGTACAGTACAAATTACAAGAACAGCAGCATGTCTGGTTGCTATATAGCAGAGTGGGAAGGACAGCAAGAATGTAGTTGTTGATAATATGAGTCCTAACCACACCACACAGGGCTGAACAAGGACACTTGACCGCATTCCTAAAAAATTACAGAGCAATGCCTATAGGAAGCTTTATAGTAATTCCCCTGGGATAGTGCCTCTTCCACAACATCTTTCTTTCAGATCTGGCTCATCCACCACCTCTGGATGATGTGTGTAAATCACCAAATATGCAGAATGGGATTTTTGAAGCAAGCAGTAAGCAATGGGTTTGTGTAGGGGTGACTTGCATTCTAACTTTACTCTTCTGAATTGATTTGATCTGCAAAACCCTACAGGCATGAAAGCAGGTCTGGGAAAACCCCCAGGTCTTGGCACAGCACTTTTGTCCCTGCTGTCAGCAGGCCCAAGGAGTCAAGGACATCTCTGCAGTGTGGGAGGTCAAGAAGAGATGTGGACTCTGAAATTACATATAACTAGAAGAAAGAATCAAATAATGGGGAAAAATCTATCTCCTCCTTAGTTTGGCAGTTTAAATGGTACAGAATCACTGCAGCCACAAAAGGGAGATAGCACCAATCATGTCAGATTTGCTAATGGTAAGTGTATTCCACTTGCAATCCTGCAATCCTGCTCTTTCGGAGGATAGCAACTGGGGAGATCCATTCGCACATCCACATTTCAAACCCTGAGTTCTGCAGGTGCGGCAGTGCCCCACACCGAGTAATCCCCTCAGTCCCCCCGGCGCTTTTCCTCTGAGGCTTTTTACCGAAATCCGATCAACCAGGGGCTGTAGCCAAAGCAGCCCCGGCGGAGTTCCCGAGCGGAGCGGAGCGGAGCTGGACCGCGTTCCCCAAAGCTGGAATTGGGGAATTCTGCGGCTGGCAGCGAGCCGGGCACGGCCCAGCGCCGCTCCCGCTCTGCCCTCTGGCGGCCGCCGCGGCACCTGCAGCGCTGCGCGCTCACAGCGGCCGGGAGCGCGCACGGCTCAGCGCAGGGGGCGAGCTTCGGACCGGGCAGTGAGTGCAAGTGAGTGCAGAGCTGCCTGAATAACTAGGGTTTGTAATTTTTTTTTTTTTTTTTT
>VXBI01000172.1:407463-455011 GCA_013397375.1 Toxostoma redivivum | reverse complement strand
GGGGTTGTTTTTTCTTTTTTTAACGTGGTGTAACTTGAAAGTGTAGTTTGCGATTTTTCTCGTTTGGTTGAGGAAGCAATGTCCCATCTTGCCTGGAAATGCCCCAAATGATTCTGTTACACACACTTTAAAAAGTTCACGTTTGTCCAAAAACCTTTCACAGAATCACAGACTTTTTAGTGTTGGAAGGGATCTCTGGAAATAATCCAGTCCACCCCCTCCTTGAGCAGGTTACAGAGGAACTTGTCTAGGTGAGTTTGGAATGTCTCCAGACAGGGAGACTCAGTGACCTCCCTGGGCAGCCCGTTCCAGTGTTCTGCTACTCTCAGCACAAAGAAGTTCTTCCTCATGTTGAGGTGAAACTTTCTGTGTTTCAGTTTATGGCCATTGCTCCTTGTCCTGTCACTGGGCATCACTGAAACGAGTCTGGCAGCATCCTCCTCACCTATAACTGAATTGTTATTGAGATCCCCTCTCAGCCTTCCCTTTTTTGGATTAAACAGGCCCAGCTCCTGCAGTCTGTCCTCGTAAGAGATGCCCCAGACCCCAAAGCATCTTTACGGCCTCTGCTGGACTCTCTCCAGGAGTTCCTTGTGTCTCCTGTCCTGAGGAGTTCAGAACTGGCCACAGCACTCCATGCGGCCTCACTAGGGCTGAGTGCAGGGGCAAGATCACCTCCCTTGACCTGCTGGCTTTCACCAACTTTCAGAAAGCAAATAAACAAAGTGTTGGTTGGGCAGGCAGAGTTTCATAAGGCTGTCCTATAGAAAGAGTGTCCCTAGAGGAAGTAAGCTCTACCTGGCCATCGTGATGCCTTCTTTGACTGCATTCAGTGTTATATTTGGGGTGAAATTACTAGAGGTTAAGTACCCCAAAAAATAGTAATAATTTTTAAAAATTAAAATATTTTTAAAATAGAGAGACAGAGGACATAAGGATAAGGGGAATATGCTTGAAATTTCCCAAGAAACTTCACTGCTTCAGGAATGTTGCACAGGAAAGAGAGAGGACTTCTGTGGGGCAAGGTACACTTGTCTTTCCTAAAGGAAAAGAGCTTTTTCCGTGATCCAGAGAAACACATAGTAAGTGCTGTTAAAATATCCTGAGCTGTGTACTCAACAGTATCCACATGCCAGGCTGGTCTAGAGGTTGTTGATGTTCATACATATGATTCCATCTGACTAAATGAGTTGTCTCCTAATTTGGTGGAGCAGACCAACTTTGTTGCACTGAAACACACAAGCATAGCAGACTGATTAGACACAGCTGAAATTTCAATAATATGTCTAATGGACCTCAGTATAGGTTTCTGTGAGAGTTTCCAGAGAACTTCAAGCAATTTAATTGATGACACTTTCTTGACATCATTAGCTAACATTTTATGCTTATAAAAACTGCAAGGTTAAATGTTTGAGATGCTATCTCAATTTTGCAATCAAGCAAGAAGGATAAGGATTTTTGTGGCACTGTTACAAAATAGTGGAAAAGTGAAGTGCAGTAACTTATTTTTCTACAAATATAAAGTAGGGTCATTTTTCACTGGAAAGCATCAATTTCTTCTAAATAAATAGATGTAAATAACAACAATGGACACCAGACACTGACCAAAGTCTCTCTTCACTCTGCTCTGCAACTGGACAGGGAAGAGCAAATATAACACAGAGTTCATGGGTTGAGATAAGGACAGAGAGAGATCACTCACCAAATCAATCTGAGCAAAACAAACTCAGCTTGGGGATATTAACTGAATTTATTACTAACAAAGTCAGAGTAGGGTAATAAGAAGTGAAATAAATATTAAAACCACTATCCTTCACCCCTCCCTCCTTCCCAGCTCTACCTCCTACCCCCAGCAGCACAGGGAGACAGGAATGGGGTTATGATCAGTCCATCACGTTTCTGCTGCTCATCAAGGAGAGGAGTCCTTCCCCTGCTCTGCTGTGAGGTCCCTCCCAGGGGAGACAGTTCTCCATGAACTTCTCCAACATGATTACATCCCATGGGCAACAGTTCTCCCCAAACTGCTGCTGCATGGGTCACCCTTCCATGGGGTGCAATTCTTCAGGCACAGCCTGCTCCAGCTTGGATCCCCCACAGGGTCACAAGTCCTGCCAGGAAACCTGCTCCAGAGTGGGTTCCTCTCTTCATAGGCCTGCAGGTCCCTGCCAGGACCCTGTTCCAGCCTGGGTCTCCCACGGGGTCACAGCCTCCTCCAGGCATCCACCTGCCCTGGCCTGGGTCTCCTCCATGGGCTGGGGTGGATCTGTGCATCCCCATGGATCCCATGGGCTGTGGGTGGATCTCTGCATCCCCATGGATCCCATGGGCTGTGGGTGGATCTGTGCATCCCCATGGATCCCATGGGCTGTGGGTGGATCTGTGCCTCCCCCATGGATCCCCACAGGCTGCAGGGGCACCACAGCCTCACCATGGGCTGCACCAGGGGCTGCAGGGGAATTCCAGCTCCAGGACCTGGAGCACCTCCTGCCCTTCCTTCTGCACTGGCCTTGGGTTCTGTTGATCCTCTCACGTGTTCTCACTCTGCTCCTCCCTGGTCACAATTACTTGTGTGCAATCTCTTTTCTTTCTTCCCCTCAAATCTGTTATCACAGAGGGGTTATCACCATGTCTAACTGGCCCAGCCCTGGCCAGTGGCTCATCTGTCTCAGAGCCATCAGGGATTGGCTCTGCTGGACATGGAGGAAGCTTCTGGCAGCTTCTGACAGAAACCACCCCTGTAGCCCCACCACTACCAAAACCTGTCCATGCAAACTCACTAGAAACATAAATACAGAAATTGCTGGGGTGCTTTGGACCAAAGCTCTTGCTTACTTGTGGAATCGTCCTCTGACTTTTCTGAACCACTTGAAATTCTGGCAGGTCTGCTCCAGGCCAAATGACCATAGAACCTTTTAATAAATAAACAAACAAACAGATGCCCCTGCCTTGTGTCAGATTTAGGACTGCAGGAATACAGCCTTGGCTTTCTAACATGTTGGATCATGCTTGGCTGTGAAAAGGAAACTGTGCAGGGAGTGTGTCTATTATATGCAGTTTCCTTTGATTCCTTGAGCTTGAATAAAGGAATTATTATTTTTCTTCCAAAGGAGGAATAAAAACCGGGTAAGAGGCAAGTGGAGGTGCTTCCTGGATAAGCAAGCCCTCCTTTTGTCCTTTCCAGCAGCATTTTATTTGCAAATGCCCATTCTGCACAAGCTGTAAAAGGCCTAGCCTTCTAACAATGCCATGTCCTCATTGAGGCTGACCTGGAGCAGACCTCTATTTACCAAACATAAAGATGCTAATTATTTTGTGTATAGGCCTTAACATGATTACAGAGAGCATGGACACTGGTTGTTGTTATAGCAATCTGAATTAAATTATGCTCATGCCAGCATAATTAGGATTCCCCCCACCAGTTTATTGGGCTGTTTCTTAACGTGCCATGGTAAAAACAATGACAATTTCACTTTTGCACCAACTAAAGCATGCAGACAGAGAGATTGAGAAAAGCAATGAAGTATCTTAATCAAACCCTGGCTAGGGAGGTGGTCAGGGTTTTAAGCCAGAGATGGCTTTCCTGCCCCTCTGAGCATTTCAATAAAATCTCATTAAAAAAATATTAAAAAAAAAAAAGAAAAAAAAAGAAAGAAAATTGAACTGGAGTTATAAAAACTGCACTTGGGCCAGGCCTTCCCTGTTAAATTCCTTGTTTTCCACCCTGCCTTTGCGAGATGGGAACAATGGCAGCATTCAAGCCCTGCAGCACAGTGAGGTAATGCAGTCACAGGCTGGGCATGGTGCATGGTGCATGTCATGTCAGGGGGCATGGGCTGCCCAGACTCCATCGAGGTGGGGACAGCTGGGGGGGCTGGTGGCCTTTTGGGAAGCAAGGAGGAGAGGTGGACACAGCAGTAGGCCAGGCTGGTGCCCTTGGCCAGCTCTGGTCCCTGCCATGGGCAGAGGGGCCCAGGACCTTCACCTAGGGCAGGACATCTGAGGAAACCCAGCAAGAGCCTGAGCCCCTGCCCACAGCCCTGGGCAGCACTCATCCTGCAGCTGCCAACAGGACAGGTCTCCTCTGCTGCTGTCACCATCATCTGCTGCTGTCACCATCTCTGCGGCCACAGCTCCCTCTGCCTCCATCCTGGACGTGGAAATCACCCTGCACTGGCTGCAGCTGTGTCACACAGCTTTGGGAACAGCTGAAGGTGGAAGAGCATCTCCTGCTGCTCCTCATTTCTGCTGTTCTGGAGGAGACTTTGACAGAGACTCCTGAGAGCCAAGCCATTGGTGCTGATGCAGTCAGGAGGGAAAAGGTGTTAGTTTCTTACAGGACCTACAACTCCAGCATGGGTAAATTGGACATGAGGTTTGGCTTCTGAAAGAGATGTTAGTCCATCAGAGTGTGAATCTTGTGGTGGCAGCAGAGATGCAAGGGATGCATTTAAAGGCTATGTGGTCATTTCCACAGCAGAAAATCACTGTGTCAGATACTTGGTGGGACTCTCCATTTCCAGAAACATAAATGCACCAAAGTGTAGGCAAATGCATCATAGCCTATGGCATGACACACATATTTTGTATTACACAAGTTCTTAAGGAATTTATGAATTCTTGAAACCAGGGATTGTAGTTCATTCAGATTTGCTTTCATTTCCAGCACTTTGCATAATCTGATTTCCTGAATATATTGTGAAGTCAGAAACAAGCAATAAGGTCAAGCTAATATGCAGACAAGTATAACACATCTACTAGATACTTTCCAGGAATCCACTTGGGAAGTTTCTGAATATATGACCCTGTTAGACAGGGCTTATGTTGGCTACGATCACAGTGAACCACGAATGTGAGAGAGGCCGTGAGGGAACCAGTTCACAGGGGAATTCCCATGCAGCAGAGCTCACTGATCTAAATGGTCTGACACTGTCTCTGAAACTGTGAAAGACTGTGATAACAGCAGAGCATCAAATACCAGCTTCCTTGGTTCTCACTACATTCCATCCCCCCTCATGAACAGTCAAATGAATAAGGAAATACTACCTTAAAGGCTGGTACTTTGAAGCATATATTTACATCATACAATTGCCATATAATCAACAGCATGCCATAAGATACAAGTACAGTGGGAGAAAAGCTTTGCTATCAATAAGTAATTCCTTTTGGGGGGATTTGGTAGGCTTAATCAAGTCTTATCAAAAAGCCCACCTGATGGCTCATGTTAGATTTTGCTCCTGCTTCAGAGCACTGCTGGGACAATGCCAGTGGGTAAATGCTCAAGGGCCTTATTCAAATCCTGTATGGCTTCAGTGTTCAGTGGAAAGCAAGAGCTGGGGAAGACTTTTGCTAGAAATAGGATCACCACTCGATACATCCGTGTTGTCAGTAAACATCCTCATCTGTCCAGCACTATTATTTTCTCCAAGGTGACCTTGATGCTACAGATTGCATTCATTGCAGGCTGGAGTGTCAGACCAGCTCACAGGGGGCTGCCCCACTGTGTGGAAAGCTCACACGTCCTACCAGGGTCTCAGCAACACCACCAAAAATTATTTTACCCCTCCAGGGATAACACTAACTCTGGTATCTCCCACCACCCTATGTGAGTAGCTTTATTCTCCTAGCAGTCCAAGGAAAGTTTCTCCCTGACCCAAGCAGGCCCAAGATCCAGACTGCCAGGGCTTTGGCTCCTCTGGATGATGAGTTCTATCCAGCTCCAGGGAACAGGACCTTTTGGCTCCTGGCTCCTGTACTTGAAGGAGCCAATCCAGAGGTGCTACTCAGCCTCTCACCTAGGAGCAGGGAGGAAGAAGGGTGATGGAGGTGGAGGAATGCACATTGTGGGACTAGCTTTACACTGACAGCAAAGTTACAATTGCCCCCTTCTAAGGCAACAACCTCAGATCATGGCCAGTGTCAGCCCTGTACTCCAGCAGCAGGACCCAGTCATGAAAGCTGATGATGCAGCTTAATGATCATAGCAACTGGAGGGGAGACAATAACTATTCCTGCAAATAAATTTTGGTAGATTTTTTTCCCATGTGGCACCTGAAAGAGAAGTTCCTTCCTTCCCTCCCTCCCAGCAGCACTATTTCTTCCATACAACTGTATTCAGGGCAAAGCACCTGGGATGTGGATTCACCTGCAATGGGTGTCTCACCACAGCAAGGCAGGGGAGATCTTCTTGCTGTCAGCAATTACAGAGACTGCATTTTATCTAGATTCAATCTATGGATCTTAATAGAGATCTTTGTTACATGAGACTGAGTACTATGAAAGCACTGCCTTTTGGAACAAGTTTCAGTGAGCTTATTATAGGAGCACTCATCAAATGGAGGGGCAGAGGGTGCTGGGTGGGGACAAGCTATTTTAGAAATTGAAAATTAACTCATATTTAGCATACAGCAGCCTTATTGGCACCTTCAGACTTAAAGATAAAAATAAATAGAAGTAGAGACTTAAGCTTTGATAAAAAACAACTGCATATCTGTATGTGATGTATACCAGTTCTCTGTGCCCCTTTAAACACAACTCAGCATAAACACACCATGTGAACTTAGGAAACAGCTTTTATAAACTAAGCTGACTCTTTAGGTCAATACAAGTAGTTTACTGTGACACAGTAAATATTGAGGGGGCACTCATAATAGTCTGGCTTTATTGTCACATCAACAGGGCACTCCGTCTGAAGCAAAGGAACAAAACCAGTTCATGATTTCTGCGAAGGTCTCCTGATAAGAGTGCGATCTGAATGCCATTAGAGTAAGTATCGCCGGTTACCTTGCACTGACTTGACTTTCACTGTTCCTTCCTGAAATAGAGGAGAATTATTTACCTCTAACTCTTGTGCCGGCATGCAGGGAGGCAGCGAGACTGGGAACTGAAATGAGAGATACACTCTCAGCTGTGAATTTCTCTGCCCACTAGATGGCCCCTATCCCTACCCATGAGCCAGGGAGAGGAAGGTTTTTTCCCCGCATGTGATGCTCAGAGCCACAGAGCGATCCCACGCCGGCAGGCAGGCTCTGCAGGCTGGCAAACCTCCTGCCCTACCCGGCACCGCTGAGCCACAAACCTCGTTCCCTGGATCCAGGCAGCTCCGGAGGGATGGCTCCCGAACCCTACTGCACACTCCATTTCCCATACAACTCCCCACTGGAGAACCAGTGCCAAACCTGATGGTGTTTTTCCAGCAAACTGTACTCGGAAACTCGAATCCCGAATTTAAAGGCGACTCCCCTGTTTTTACTGTATACAGATATTTCACCCACACGTTGATATTTCTCGAGCCATTCCACAGAGACATTTACCCAGTGTTAAGCAGGTCTAACAATGGCAACAGGAAGTAGGATACATCCCCTTTTACATCCATGTACGCACACTCTTCCATAACTAACTCCCTCCGTGTATTGAACAGGGAAAAACTACCTGCTCCCAAAAAATCTCCAGCTACGTTTTTCTCAGAAGATAAAAATAACATATGTAAGTTCCTCTTTGTGCCCCAATCAGGCCAGGAAATAAAATCAGCTGTTTGTAAACATATTTACTTACAGTTATAGAGCAGGAAGGACTTGCATATTTCAGTATGTATAATCTGTACAGAAGTGAGGACCTTTGATATAAAAAAATACGAACAAACTAGCCTGGCAGCAAAATCAACATTTGTTTAAGCTCAAGGAATTCAGATCCAGGTAAATAAGAACATCCCCACCCCAAATCCAGGTATTAGATGCTAAGAAAGGAATCATATGCACAGTGAGGGGGAAAACTCTTCTGTTACAGATTTTATGACGTGGCCATCTCATTGCATTACATCTGCACCACTTTCAACTATATGTCAAAATCATATAGCCTAAGGATCCCATGTCCTTATGGCAAAGGCATAAAATATACATACACTTTATTAAAGTTGCATTAGCTTTGCTCATTCTGCAACACAAAGCCTTGGAGGCATTGTTGCCTTGAAGAGCAAAACACCAGTTTTGGTAGTTAGGAGCATAAATACTAATCCCTCCTCTGATATTCACCTAGCTTGAAACTTCAGCTATGTCACTTGTGCTGCAATTTCCTTCCTTGTGAAGTATGGAGGAAATAGTGTTGTGTTTGCCTTGCAGGGTTATCTTGGAATGGTTAAAAGCTGAACTCTTCTTTAAATGCATAGGGTACTGCTACTTAATAGCTCAATATTTTTAAAACCCACTTCTTTTTTTGAGAGCTCAGAGGTCTCTTTAGTGATTGGTTTGGTTTTTGGTCACCCTTGTGACAGGCTGTGAAGATGTTCCCAGAGGAAAGAAGGAGGGGACACTGAAAGGCAGAGTGCAGGGCATGCTGCCTTTCAGAGGGACACTACAGCTGCCCATGTAGAACAGCCTGGTGATGCATCCAGCCCAGCACATACCTCCCACAGTGGCCCTTGCCATGTGAGGAAAGAGCAGACATTCCCCCACATTTCAGCCTGTCAGGTGGTCAATATTATACTACAGAACAAGCTCTGCATTCCTGACTGCCTCTGTCACTCATGTCGAGGAAGAGGATTATTGAGCCCTGTAATGACTAGAATATAAACAGTACAAGCAAATATCAATCTTTCTCTTCTCTGTACTATCCAGATTTATACATTAGCACATTTAGAAGCTTCTGAAGCTTCCCAGAAGTCCTAACCAAAAGTACCAAACTCCTCGTATGAAGATTGCACTTTCAATGTAATGTGCTCCTATCTCCCCTTGGTGCTCTGGAAAGCTGTTTGCCCCTCTTTGTTGGGGTGGTTAATATGCTATTGCCTTGCCTTCCTCAATTATCCTGTCAGACCCACCACTACTGTACTCATAACCCCCAAGCCATCTCCAGATACCACACATCTAGAGCGTTTTACCCTGACCATTGTTATAGAATCTCTGTATCTCAAGATACTGGAGACATGAACATCTCAGGTTCATTCAAGACAGGCAGCCATAGAGTGGATGTGTCCAACCATAGCTAGTCTGTGGAACACCTTGAAACTCTTGGGTCTTAGGAATAAATATCAGTACTAATCTGATAGACAACAAAAATACAGTGTATAATGTGTAAGCAGTCTGCTGCTGACCAGAGCTCAGGGAGCCTGAACAACAGGTAAAACCTCATCAGAGCTGATATAGAGCTACAGCCTTTCTCCCTTTCCAACACATGTGAGAGAGATCTCTTTTTTTCAGTAATTAGAAGTGAGGCCTTAAAATATAAAGCATTCAGTGTAATACAGCTGCAGTACCGATGTCAGTTGTGCACCCAGAGCATGGAGAAAGAAAGCAAGAGCACACTGCACATGAATAATAACCAGTCTCTGTGAAATCATATGACCAGTCAGTTGGTGGATTAATAATTTTAGCAGCTGTTCCAACCAAACTGGCTCTCCTGAGGGAAAGCACAAAAGAAAAGCTTCCCTCCCCACCATCCCAAGAGAGAGAGACCCTCTGCAACAGAGTCCTTAGTATCAAATAATGCATTGAACTAGAACTGCAATGTTGAATTTTTTGATGTCTCCTACACAGCAAGCAATCCTTTGAGCCACCAAAGTTTGGTCACTTAAGAAGTCCAGTGTAAGATAATACAGATGTATTCATCAGGATGAATGACTGACTGATTTCCACTTTCCCATCATGCTAGACTGTTGAAATTTGATAGAATCATGCATTAGGAATGGAGCTGCATATAAAAAAATTTGAGGAAAAATAAATTTAATTTTTGATTTTTCCTTCTAAGATAACCAGAAGATTTAAATCTGGTCTCAAATACTGATATTCCTTTAAGATGAGATTTTGAAATTCATTCTGGTCCTGTGATTATAGAAAAAGACCCGCTTCAAACTTTGGTATTTCTGTCACAAAAAGATCATCACTCTAATGTTTTATCATTCTATTTCATTTTCCATCCATGGGACATGTAGGACATGAAATTTCTGGCTTGGAGAAAGTAGGGTTAGTTGGAGTCACTTGTTCAGTTTTTTAAGCTTTAGAGTAGACACCTCTCAAAGGGAAGCAAGTGCTGTATAGACATTGATGCTGATTGTCTCTGTGAGTTAACAGGTCAGTTGCAGTCCATCAAGAAAGCCTTGGGGCCTCTACAAAGAGAATCCAGATTTTGGATGAATCTCAACACACAGATACAGGAATTTCCACAGTAAATAAGCATTTGGCAGGTATGTTAATGTTTCATATTGTGTTTCTTCTTAGTAACACCACTTAATGTGGTAGGATCCAGAGCCTGAAATTTATTTAGCTGTCTAAGGAAGAGTAACATAATTGGAAGAAAAATGTCTTGAAGCACCATGGAATGTGTTTTAGGTGTCACATTTCCACAGAAATTTCCACTTGCCAAATATCAGATTACTGACACTTCTTTCTCTCTGAAAAGCCCACCATGACCTTTTCCAATCCTTCTTCAAAGAAAAGTTTCCATGTTCAGAAGCAAGAATCTCCAGGAGTTTTTGAGAAAATTTGCTATTGCTGGTAACTTTCCAGAACAGGACAACTTTTCAGGGCAATGGTGGGCATTTATGGATCTGCACTTAGGCATAAGTGCTTAAGTCTCTCCTGTAGTTAAGTCTCTTCCTAAGCAAGCCTGTGGTGTGCCAATCAGAGCGCATGAAATGTCCCTGCAGTCCTGAGGAAGAGCATGGTGATTTTGAAGGCAGCTTAGGTCACTTATCCTGAAATTCTGCACCCAAAAGAACATACAGATAATCTATATCTTTAAAGCCCTCATAGGACTAAATTTAAAATTATCAGCTATGAGACTAATGCTTTGATCTCGAAGAACAGAACATATTTCTCCTGAGCAGGAGCTGTAGGCAAGCCTCAAACCATTTTTTTCCAAATAAGTGGGTTATTAATCAAAGTTTTGTTTCCCTTTCCTCAAGTGTCCACCTAGCAAAACTCTATTTCCAGGACAAAGAAACTGAGAGACAAGAATACAAGCATCCAACATAATCATGTTCTACATGTTCTTGGACAGAATTAAAAAAAAAAAAATAGAGATGTGTCTAAATGTCTTTAAGGAGCAGTGCTTCATTCAAAAGTTTGAGATGCTTTGAAATATAACTGAGGTGAACTTTCTCAGCACACCTTATCAGAATGTTGTTTCTCTCCTACCTACCACATTAATTCTGAGCAGGACCTAGATTGACATAGGCTGGAAAAACAACAAGTGTTGAAGAAAAAGCTGGGAGGATGAACATCCTCTTCAGCAGAAACTATGAAGCCCTTTTCTAATCCTGGTGGGCATTCTCTATAGGCTTCCAAAAATATGCCCCCTGAAAAGATCAAAATATTATTTGCTCTTGCAACAGCTCCTCCACAAAGTGTAACATAATGCCTGGCTTTCCTCTAAATTCTCTCTATGTGTCTGTCCTTTGACTGGGTTCTTCTCTGATCAGAGCATTCTTGGCACAATTCTAACATGTACTTGTGATTAATTAATTGTAATCAAAGAGAGACCTGTAGGCACAGACAGATTGCTTTCATCCTGGTAGAAAACATTGCCTTTCTCATGTCTCATATCTGCAAAGGAAACAAGAGCCCCAAACACCACCCATTGTCATCAGTCTGTTGGAAAATTTACATTTAGAGGCAAAATGATGGGAAAAACAGCAACATGTCCCACCTAAGAGCTCCAAGTAAACTTCCATCCCCATGAGTACACATGAGGCCATGCAATGTCTGACCTTTTGGAGATAGCTGCTGGTGAGTTCACTGCTGCCCATAGACAGCACAAACCTCGTGCTCTCAGGGAGTAACCAAGAACCCTAAAACAGAAATCTCTGCCTCCCAAGCAACTCTCTGCAATCAAAGCACTCTCTTCCCTAAAAACCTCTCAACATGAAAAGCAAAAGCCAAACTCCAGAGGAAAGGAACAGAGGAAAGGAGTCTGAGGGGATGAGCCTAGAGGAGACTCCTCCATTCATCCATTTCCACATCTCAGTTAGCACAGTCTGCATCACACGAGAAACTTAGTCTGGGTATGAAACTGGCCAAATACTGCACCTCTTGGAAGGTTTCTGGTGCAATGGTACACTTGGACCAAATCACAGAATCACGGAATTATAGAACAACCCAACTTGGAAGGGACCTTGAAAGGTCTTATAGTCCAATCTTTTGAGGGAAAGGGACCATAAATAGGATTATTTAGCACTTTGAATTATCACATGTTGAAAAACTCCAGTGATGGGGGCTCTACCACATTCTTGAAGAGACTATTCTTCTTAGATATTTATTCTCCTTAGAAGCTGCCTGGTTCTGGGGCAAATCAACACAAAAAAAGAGCCATCCTCCTGCCCATTGTGGCAAAGATTTTGACAAGACAGCAGGTATAAGCAGCTACTCATGGGAAAACAATAACAACTGATCTATGACCAAAATCAGCCTGCATGACTTGGACATGCAGGACAGTGAAGCATGTTAATGTGACACATTCAGAAGTGTGCCTTTTCTGCCCTTTGTGAGTGCTGAGTGTAACAGAGGATATTTTCAACCCCTCAAAAATCTGGTTTCTTCTAGAAGAAACAATATTAACATGCTGAAAGGGTGATGACTAATGCTGGACAAATTAATTTTGTTGCGACATTTGTTTTATGAAAAGCCTTAAACGAACCTATTTATTTTATTTCTAGAAAACACTGCTCCTTACTGATGACTGACTTTTACTGATGGCATCCTTAGAAATCCACAAATGATTGGTTTGGGGGTTGTCAATGTGGCTATTTGCAGGTGATGAAGGAAGGAGGTAAATAAAAATATGATTTGACATTTCATTAGTAATGCTAGAGATGGCTGTGCACGGAGCAGAGGCAATGAATATTGCACCTGCTGGAGTACAAGCAATAAAGGCAAATGCATAGCTTGCTCTGACCTCTAGCCTTCATTACCCAGAACAATATGCCATTCCCTGTATCCAAAATCATACTACGCTTGTGATAGCAGCAACCAGTGGCTGGATTTACATCTACCCAGCCGGAGTTAAATTGCTATGATTCAGCTACCTCCTTCCTTTCTCTCTTGAACATAACCTGTCTTCTAGCTAGACTGCTGCCTTTCCAGTTGGGAATAAGCCACTGTTTTAAAGAAAAAGAACTGTGTGGGTGGAATGAAATGCTTGCAGGATACAGTGCTCTGCCATTTAGATTTTTTTTTTTCCCTAATAAAGAGAGGGTGCAAAAAGGCGCCGGAATCCAAAGCACAAACCCAAGTGTGCAGCTGCATCTTTGAGCTTCTTTCTTGACCATTTAGCTAACTAGATTAAAAAAAAATCCAGACTAACTACAAGAAATCTGTGGTGACTAGTCCAAATATTTTAATGATAACAAAGATTAACAGTAAAGTGAAATTCCTCTATAAACATTGTGGCAATTCATGCAGTTTACAGTGGTATAAAGAAGATGAGACTTTGACCCTGTATGAACACATAATCAATCAGTGAGCTACCCTATGAACAAAAAGCCATTTTCTTGTACTTGATATTTGAGGAGATTATGAGAAAATATGTTTTGTATAAAACAGAGTGCAAAGGCTGGTGCCTAGAAGGAAAGGCTACAACCCATTATTGAGAGCCTTATTTTTCTGCTGGTCATCTAGTTCTTAACTTCAAAATAAGAACATCTATTAAACATTGTTAGTTTTCTCTGTAGTGAAGGTGATAAAAATTCTTTCCCAGCTCCATTCTTGCACGAGGCATCATCCACATTTGTCTCTAACAGGACCAGTGAGTAATCTCAGTGAGAAGTGCACTGGGAAAAGCTGGTATGTGGAGTTCACCAATAGTGAACCTTCCTCGTTTCTTCTGGCAGAGAGACCTGAGCTCAGCCAAGTAACACAATCTCCCTGTCCCACAAACCATCACAGCTGGGTACATCATCATGGAAAGTATAAAGGTGTTCATGAAATGGCTAAGGCTCTGTAATAGATCTGGGCTTATACTAAGGAAGTCTAGAGATAGAGATACCTAGTGAATACACTCACTTATCTATGTATACATAAGTATAGATATAAAATACATAAACAAGATATATCCTTCTTTACTGGTAGGCTAAAAAATATTCATTTTGGGTCCAGCAACTCCCATCTCTCTTTGGAGAGCTGACCAGTCTCTGAGAACATCTGCTTTCAGGCTTAGCTCTCTCTCTTCCTCTTTTGGCCACTTCCCTACAAAGAAGAAATTACTTATACTGGTTTATGCCTGGATTAATTAAGGTCTCATTCCAGTGTGGATGGAATCAGTTCTCTCATTTACTTGGTTGTTCACATGCACACAAACACCTTTACAGGACACAATTCAATGGCATCTGGGAACCTTGTTTTAAGGGATGACCTGATGGTGACGATGAGAAAATGAAACAGTCCTTCACTGGAAGCTAGTGAGGAGCAACTACGCTGGTGGAAGCACTGCCTAGGTGCTGCATTAATGGCACAGCCCTTCCTAGAGGCTCAGGCTATGCTCAAAACATTCGACACAAGCTGTACTACCTGGCCATGAATTCACACACAAAGTTGTTCTATCAGTATTTCACTTTCAGCTTAATCTTGCTTTCCAATTTGAAGGATTCTTTCAGACAGTAAGGAACAGAGCTACCAGCAGTGATCACTAAGGCTGCGCTTAGGGTACATGGTGGCACAGCATTTATGGCTCTCATCAGATGGGTGAGAGAGACACAAGCAAATTCACTTAGGTGGAAAGTGGAATTTAACCACTGTCCCTGTAGGTAGGTACAAGCTGTGACCACAGAGCTCTAAGGTGTACCAGCAATAGTCTCACCTCCCTTCCAGACTCTCTGCTGCATGAACAAATGGTCACTGAGACAGGTTCAGTTGATATAAACAATGGGTTTGACAGTAAATAAAACATACCTGTGGAAAAATTGTGCTTAGCTGTACTCCAGTGTCACATACCTGTGTATGAAAATATTGGCCCAACCCAAAAGAAGCCCTTATCAGGTTTCAGTATAAAACAGAAACAGAAAGTTTATAAATAAAGAAAATGAAACCTTCTGAAATGATTTACCATTATTAAAGCATTAAGAGGGCAAGGGGCAGGTGAGGTATCTGAAAAGAAAGGAAGAAGTGTTAAAATCACCTGGGAAAGTGAACTGAACAGTCCATCTTACTCTCAGACCTGTGCAGAAATCAGCCTGAGAAGGATGGTTTCTGATCCCCTCTGAATCACACCTTCACTCTACAAAGCAGTAATAGAAACAGTATCTAGTCTTAAATAGCACTTAAAATCTGCAGCAGTTGAAGTACAGGACTCATCCTTTGAAACACTTACTCAAATATGCAGTCAGAGGTTCACAATTTGTTCTCTAAAAAGGGAAAGAGAAAGTAGCAACTATGTTCTTGTTTTGTCAGTTAAAATCAAAACTTTCTGTGGCACTGAATAAGCTGAGAAGCACAGGTCTAGGCTCCAGTGTCAATCAAAATGTGGTCAAGATGGTAAGCTCAGAGGCTGGGGACTGCACATAAATGTGTGTTTAAAACCAAAAATGCACCTTTACTGCTGCATTCACCCAGGCTAATGTCCTTTGAAGTGCTTCTTTGAACTATAGTCACTGGATCTGGGCCCAGAGAGAAACAATTCCTGGCTCCAGTGAGCTTTGCAACCTGCTCACAGGTGTATAAATCTCAAGGCACCTCATCTAATTATGGTTTCAAGCAAAATATCAGAGGAAGTAGTTTTAAAAAAAACATTGCCATCACTCCTGCCACATAGATATTTATGATCTCATCTCTGTCTGCAGGGTCAACACTTCCACCTAGAGGTGGTTTTCCATAAGAATGTCAAATTTATGTTGACGCTTTTGTAGAGCCATTCTGCAGAAATGAATGAGCGGGAGACTGGGGAAAGCTCATGCCTGCAGCCAATTATTCCTGTTTGGCAGGACTCCTTCTTTCTGTTTTTAAGTTGTGGCTTATCATTTCCCTGTGATTCACTCACACTTCAGTGCTAACCCAATGTACAGATCCAGTGCAAAGCTCAGAGTACTCCAGTGGGTGAAGCCAGCTGGCAGTTCAGAGGAGCTAAAATCTGACCTGTTTACTCTTAAACCATTTCTTCCCTGGCTTGCTGTAGGGCTACATACTATGTAAAGCGAGCTTTCTCACTCTTTTATTGGTTATCACTCCTAAAGTCTCTTCTGGGAGAGGATGAAATCTTCCTTCCTGCTCAGTTGGAGACATCTGCAAGACTTCATCCTTAAAACACACTTCAGAAGTGTTGCATGGGGCTCTCTACACAGAGGTGAATTTTACAGAGCACGGGCACATCGGTTCCTTTAACACACACATGCTGTCTGTGAAAATCCAGCAATATGTTCTTAACTGCAGAAATGATCAGTTAGCATAATTTTTTTGCATTCTATGCTTTCCTGACCATATCTTGTACCTTGGTATAACTTTAAGCATATTCACATACAGTTTCTCTAACTGTTGACAGCAGAAGAATGGTTCACATTTATTTAGTCTTTGTGACTTAATACAAAGGCAAGGGGTCAGAGTATTTGTTTTAAAAATAGCAAATTATTTTCAGCTTTAAGCTTTTTTAAACAAATGACATTATATTATTCTGCATTGTGAAAACCTCAACAACAACACTGTTCTTGGAATACCAGGAAAACTATGTCTGTCAAAACCAGTGCAGTCCAGACGAAGAGTCCAAATCCTGGTCTCACCGAAATAATTTGTACAATTTAACTTAATTTCAGAGAAGCTGAAAAATTGTTACCAGCCATAGCTACTCAGAAACTGGGAAAAGCCCCATCTTCACAGGGGCTTTCTACAGAATGGATTTTGCAGAATTTAACAGAATGTAAGTTTTCTGAACAGCCTGATGGGAAACAGCCTGCTTTGACACCTCCATGCTTATGCTGCCATTTTTTTTTATCTGAATGTATTTCATAAGAAAAGTTGGGTACCTAAAATTCATACATTTTAGAAACTTATAAATAAACAACTTGTTGGGTCTTTGGGTGTGGTTTGTTTTGTTTTGTTTTGTTTTGTGGCTTTTTTCAGAAATGCTGTTCAGCCAGCAGCTAAGTGCTGAGGAGGTTAGAGAGCTGTAGTGTGCCAAACAGTACCTGCCAAGCTCCCTGCTTGTGCTGGGCACCAGGACCTGGAGCCATGGCACCAGGCAGGTCACACTCCACAGAGATGCTCCCCAGCCAGCATCCTGCTGCCCACCATGGACCACTGGCCCTGGGGCTCACAGAAGCTCCCCCTCAGTCTTCCCGTGCCATATTTCAAAGATGGTCCTGCTTTTGCTTCTGGTTTTCTGAAGGAAGAGGCACAAAGAACATCCTAGGTGTAAAATAGGGATAACTATTCAGAAACCCCATGAAAACTCACCAAGGCTGTTAAAGTCTGGCTGGGATCTGAAACTTGCTGACATGCAACATCCAGAAAGCACAATACAAAAACAAATGGATCTGTATCACAGAAATTAAGCTTTTGTATTGCTGTCTGAGTCTGTGAGGCCTGTACTCTGACAGCTGTGCAGAGATGAAACTTTCTTACTCTAAGCCTAATCTCAGGAAGAAAAGCATAATCTCATGGGGAAAAATGTTGCTACTATGTTTGGGTTTTTTTAATATTTTGTTATGCACAAAGTGAATAGTTACCACCAAGGTCCACATGTTTGATAGTAAGGGGGGTGTGAATGAGGAAGATTAAGGGTTGTAGAAACACAGTTGTGCAACTATTCAGCTGATTTATATGAATGTCCTGGTGGTTTTACCCATAGTTCTTCCTTTTTGTCTTTTTTTTGAGAAAATATGTTGGATGCAATCCTGGTCTCTCTGAGATGAATGGAAAAGAACATTGACTCACTTTGTGTGGGCACTGTGGAAGAAAGTGGTGGGATTTTTTTCAGGGAGAACTTAAATAACAGGCTGGATGGACCAGCATAGTGAAAGACGACCGAGACTGCTGTGCAAAAGTGGTTGGCGGTGTTGTGATTTTTTTAAAAAAGAAACTAGGGCAGAAAAAATATTGTAGGTGGCTTGTTACTTCACTGGGGGCTGGGGACAGCAGGGTGAGCACAGCCATTTTGGAAAGCTGAGCAAATAGGACAGTGTCATTGAGTAATGTGCTGAGCTGGGAATGTGAGGAGTTACGTTCTATTCCCACTTCTAGTGGTAAATGCAGGTTTATGCCAGGGAAAATAATTTACCTGTGTTGGCTTCTCCAAGTCCCTTTTCCATGGCTCGGGATTGCCCCGCAGTGCAAAGCAGTATTTCTGACTGTATTTCTCAAAGTATGGTTTAGCAAGAAAGCCCTAAATCATTTTAGATTCCCTCTTCCTCCACCTTTCCAGCAGCCACCCTGTGGCCAGTGCTTTCACCTCCCTGCTCCAGGATGTGGCTCCATCCATGGCAGCTTGCACTGTGTGCTCAGGGATCCTGACTTTGCTCCTGGCAGCGATGACTTGGAGGAGCCCTCAACAGTCGCCTGGAGCAAAGCTTTTTACACGCTCTTCTGGCAAATCCTTCTGATGTATTAGCTGTCCAGCTCTCACACTCTCCTGTTGTAACATAAACAGTAAATAATGAACAGAAATGGCAGACACTCACTACGGCTAAATGCTGTCCAGACCATAAAACTCGAACAGAAACAACAAAGAAATGTTCCACTTCGTAATTAAAGCTGGAAATATTTCAGGCATTAGAAGTGTGAAGTAATATCGGTAAAAAGAGAAAGTGCACTCAGGAGCCTAAAAAAAAATATAAATATTTATTTGAAAAGTGATAATTTCATAAATTGTGTTCATGGTCTCTTCAAAAGAGGCTGAATATTTACTGATTTAGCCAGACACCTGTGACTTGGCTGTGGGTAAAACTGCTGAGTAGGTGATATGTTGCAGGCAATTTATACTTTGCCCTTAGCCCCAGTTTTAAGGCACAATAATGCCTGCGAGCCACCACCTGAGAACCACTTCTTTGCACCAACATTATTCAGCCTTTTGACCACAACAGATCATACCTCCCTCTTCCGTCAAATAAGCAGAAATTTCTGTCCAGTGCTCCTGATCCCATGCTTTCCCAGCACTTGAGAAGCATGTCATACAGCCCCCAACAAGCAACCTGGCATAGCTCTACAGTCAACCACTTGAATAAGGGAACTGACTGTTCTGGTTACTTAACATATCTGTGTCTTGTTTGAGGTCCCTGAGAAAGAGGGTAGAGGGGAGAAAGCTGAGAGATACCAAACCTCTGAGCTGGGAACATTGCTTGTTCCCTCTCCATGTTTGACAGGTTTCAGGAAAAATCAGGAGCAAACAATGGACTGGGTTAAATCTTGTGACAGGGCTGAACTCTGCCTACTGGAAGTTATTAAATTTTTTTGCAATACATATTGTGGCAATTTATTGGCACCCCATGCTTGATCCACACATTTTTCATGTCCACAATAACAGTAACAAACCTGTAATTTTTTTTCATCAGAGCATTGTATTGAGTTGTGGGGCAGTGTTTTGGTAGGAGGGGAGCTACAGGTATAGAAAACCAAGAGTGAAGTTGAGGCTGGGAAGAAGGGAGGGCTAGGGGGAAGGTATCTTAAGGTTTGATTTTCCCCAAGTCAAGTCTGTTTTGCCCGTGAAGGTAAGAGGTGAGTGATCTCCCCGTGTCCTTTTCTTGACCCATGAGCCTTTCCTTTTATTTTCTCTCCCCTGTCCAGGAGGGAAGTGAGAGTGCTTTGGTGGGCATCTGGCATCCAGCCAGGGTCAATTACACACACACATAATAAAACCAACACTACCCACCTGTGAGTGGCACCAGCAGAGTCTTGCTATCTTAACTGCAATAACACCAGAGATCTCTTTTGCTGGCCAGGTCAGTAGTCACATCTCTTCAGTTCCTACCATACAGTAGGGTATGATCAATTTATTTAGGTTCCAGCAAGTTATCTTCCTGGGAATAGTAGATTTTTATCATCACAACAGAAGAAATGTAATTCCTTTATCACAGGAGATAGGCAGGCCTGTGTCTTAGAGATTAGTGCTATGATGAACTCTACATTTTAATATGAACTAAAAGACTATGTCCATCCTGAAAATATATAAATAAGATGTAGGAAAAGATCCTTAGCAGCTTAGAGCATTGTAGCTCTGTTGATTTCAGTCAGCTATACTAATTTGCATGAAATGTAGGTCCAGGCCTGCATTCCCAGTGCATCCTTCTCAGATGGAGAACAGAAAAAATATAGAAAACACAAGAGGAATCATGGTATCTCTAGTCCTTTAAACTGAGTACTAATCAAGATTACAGAGACATAAAACAGAGAGTAAAATATGGATCTTATTTCTCATTGTGTATATTCTTTTCTTGGGATTTTTTTTTTATTTTCTCCATTTGCATGAGGCACAGGTGCATAGGATGTAGATCATATCTTTAAGACTTCCTCTGATTCTGCATCTAATAATTCTTATCAATTGCTGATTTAAAAGGAGCAAAAGTCATCAAGTAATTGATGCCTTATCTGCAAGAAAATTCTCTTGATAGTAAGTATCTGAGCAACACAAAACCAATTATTATTTTCAGTAACTTTTAACTAAAGAAAATGCAATCTAATTTCTAGTGATAAAACCTCAAAACTCAACTGTTTGCTTCATTTTTAATAATTTACAGCCTTTCCCCAGTAGAAAGCTATGTGTGGTGATCAGAGTGGTTGTTAAATGAGATGAGGTGAACTTTCTGAGACTCTTAATTAATTGTCCCATGCCCATTGGTCTGTGCCTAATAAGAGCTTGTGGTGGCCTCATGAACAAGGATGCTGAAAAATATAATAAAAAAAATCACTGATATCAAAACCTAGTCTGTTTTCTAAAGCTGTTCTTCCTCAATCCCTGAAGAGCCAGATCCAATTTTCTGGATTCCAGCTAGAGGTTTGAGTCTGAGAAACAGAGAACCATTGTGGACACCAAATCCCATCCAGCAAAATCACAGGCAGCCATTCATCTGTCGTCACTGGCTGCTTTTCCCACATCCTCAGTGTGCCTTGCTTTTCCACTGGAAATCCTTGATTCACAAATGCTCTAGAAGATGCCCAAAGCTTGACAGTGTTCTGCTATAGTTCAGTGGTGAATTGTGGAAAAGACTGGTAAGAAATAATCTTTGATTAAAGGTTACATCATAATTTTTCTGTAAGAAGCCTTGGGACAAATGGAGGGTGGATGCCCTTGCTCACATCCCCTGAGCCCTCAGTAGTGACAGCTGTAAGTCAGAAGGAGGAATTCCAATGAGGAATTTCTCCTCTTTTTCTCCTTGAGAGCAACAAGAGCCAGATCTGACTTGCCTTTTCCTAGAGAGGTGAATGGGATGATTTCTTGAGGATATGAGAAAACCTTGACAGCTTAAACAACATATATAGCAGCTAGTGTTTGAAAAAATCATACAAATGGTGTAGTCTCACTGTCAATAAAAATCAATGATCTAGAAACTGTAGCCAAATCATGAAGAAAAGAGTAGTCTGGGAAAACAGGTGTCAATTAAAAAAAAGCCATTCTGGAATTATGAAATTCCTTGAGAAGTTTTATAGAAAAGAACACACAGTAAACAGCCATCAGTCCAAACTGAAACACAAATTAAGACTGAGTTAATTATTTTCTGGAAGAAAATTTTGAAGAAAATTTGGAAGAAAATATTGTGACTACTTTTATTTTTTGGGGAAAAACAAGTTAAATCTCCAAGATAAATTCAGGCTTCCCTGTACTTGTATGTTACATGACATCTGTGCAGATGATCTGAAGACATTTTAAAACATTCTGGTAGTTTGCCTTAATATTTCCAGAATCCTGCTAAGGTTATTATCTGTGAGATATTAAATTGCAGGACAGTTCCCTAATTAATAACCAATTTTTTTTTCAGACTCAGGGCTAAATTCAGTGGGGAATTCTGTGACCATGTGACATATACCTCAACAGCTTCTCCCTTCCAAAGGAACCTCTCTGGTGCCACTACCCTAAGAGAAGCAGAGCCACTTTTGGAGAGTAACTGAGAAAAGAACCAATGTTAAGGCAAAAATTGACCATGGGGGATTTACGCAGATCCGAAACTGTACCTTCACTGGCATCAGAACATTTTAAATCCATCTAGGTGTCAGGTGGTTGAACTTGCATTGGATCAGCTGAAGACACTCTGTGCATTCAGTGGAGATGCAAAATTTTGTCCTAAAGGACCAAATTCAGACTTTAGTTAATTCTTGTATGTCTGCAGGTATGAAGGAATGTATAAACATGGACTAAATTAGGGAGATGCTTGTTTTGTAGTCTTTTACTAACACTGTTCTTCTGTCTCTTTAGTACATCCATCATACTCATTTTGTACAATCAGATGGTCCAAGCTGCACTGCCTTGCAACTTATGTGTTTTTTCTGACTAATCTGTGATCAGCCTGATAATGTCTTCAGTTACCTGTGCTAACATTTCTTGCCTATATTTGATTACTTTTCTTGCCCCTAGATTTTCTTTTTTAAACTCCTTGTACTTAAACACTCTGTGAGTCTGATCTGACACCCACTCCACTTCAAAGGCCTACAATACAAGGTAGAGATACCTACATCTAGACTAGTTTTTCTTTACATTCTGTGGAAGGAATCAAAAGAATAGATGTGATTTATATCACCTATTTTAGACCTACAGGAGATGCAATGAATCATAGCCTCAATGTGCTTGTTTTGCCTTCTGTGGACTCAGAGGAAGCCTGGAATTACTTGTTAAGCTGTGGATACCTGCAGTTGAGATACCCACAACCATAGATATCTATATAATATTAAACAGATCCTACCTTGGATTGATAGCCTTGTCATAACAGCAGTGTGGATTTCCAGAAACCTTTTTTATTCATTCCCAAATATTCTTTAGCTTAAGAGGAACATGTATCTTTTGATGGTCTGAGGTATTTTTGAAATTACTTCTCACATGAGTTTTTCCTTTTTCCCTTTTTTCCTTTTTCATTCTTCTTAGTAGTGCTGCTAAACAATAAACTGAAAAGAAAGAGCAAAAGCAAATCTCCATCTTCTACCAAGGATCTGATGATGACAGATGCTGGTTTGGATTTGTATACTGGGTGCAAGGAATTTATGCTGGAGAGCTGGTGTTCCATTCTAAATTACAATTTCTCTTTAATAATTCCCAGCCTTTTTAGAACAAGAGGGCAGGTCTATCTATGTTTTCCTGTGATTCACTATTTTGTGAGTCCTGAATTTCTCTTTAGGCAAATCCTAATTTAGCAAATTTTTTTTCTGTAGCTCCTTAACAATTTGCTGGGGCAGAGCTCATGCAGTCATGGACTATACAGTTCAATACTTGTGTTTTGCAGTATCCAAACTGAATTGATGGTGGAGTTCCAAGAGTCTACAAAGAAAATGGGAGATCAGCAACGCCATGAGGTGAATATCCAGTTGTTTGAAAGAGTAAGTTGGAGATTCCTCCCCTGCAACTCAGACATGCTATTAGAAGGCAGAAGGAATACAAGAAGTAAATCAAATCATCAGCATTGCAATGTCAAAGAAATGTCCAGTAGAATAAGAAATAAGGAAGATATATTCACCTGCTTACATAGAATTTGGTCAGGAAAAAGTATACAAATCTCCAATGCAGAGCTGCAGATACTCCATGTAAAAGTTACCTCTGTCTTAGCATATGACACCGAGAGCTAGAAATCCATCAAAGGCATAGACAGAAAACATATAACTTCAAAAGCAAATTTCTCAAAGAAAATACTGTGCATTAGATATACTGAATTTGTAACAAATGCCCTAGCAGAGAGCCTAACAGGCTCTTAGGTCATCCAGAGAAAAAGGAGAGAGAAATGACTGGAGAGTATTCTCAGAATTAATCTGGAGCACATCTCAAGGCAGCAGAATCTCCAAGTTAGCTTCAGAAAGTCTCCACTGAGCAGCATATTAAGGGGGCTGTGTCATTTAACTACTGTGAGGACCCACAGAGGGCAATCCAGGGAATACAGGGATCCATGCTTGTGCCAGGCTGATAGAGGAAGGACTCTGATTCAGCCTGAAAAAATCCCAACCAGAGAGTAGGATGACAATCACAGTAATCCCAAACTCCTGAAAGATCTCCCTTTTGCCATCTTCCATGGAGATCTAAGCAGTCCGTGCACAGCACAACAGAACCAAGGATCACTACATAATGGATACCTTACTTAAGCCACCTAAATAGTATCTAGCTAGAGATAAGGGGAGCAGAAAGAAGTTGATTTTTTTTGCCCTACATTCATTAGACAAATGCATTATATATCTTCTTTTGCTCACTTAGGCTTGTGGGGGGCATACACTCAGAGATACATAAAACTTGGGAGCGTGTTTAACCCAAAAGGCAATGATGGCATGGAAACACATGGTCCAGTTTTGGATTTTTGCCAGCTATGAATAAACTGACGACAGACAGTTTCTATCTCCTGCATCAGAAAGGCTCTGGAGCAACCTTCCAGGAGGAAGGTGAGGGAAGGAAAACTATCTGGTAAGGTGAAACATTTATAAAAGAGATGGTATGGCCTGTTTGCCCATGATAGGAGAGAGCTGAACACAAGGATTTTTATGCAAAGCAAGGTGATGAATACATCAGTTAAACTCAAATGATGGCTTTTGTTTATTACAGCCTTCAGAGTATTTTCCCATTATCAATCACTGCTTCCAGCAAATCCTTGTAAAAAAAATTATCACAGACACAGTAAATGTGGGAGGAGAGGAGAAAAGAGAAAAGACAGCATGGGACAGGGTGGGGAGGATGTGCATGCACTCTGACTGAATGCTGCACTCCTAGCTCCAAACTACCTGAAGCAAAAAAATATATATATCAACTTGTGAAAGCAGCAGCACAGCAGCACCCACAGGATCAAGAGCTGGCCTAACTCCAAGGAGAGCAGAGTGCAGTCCAGGTCTTGGTGTGCTGGATGACCTTCACTGTATCCCTTTATCTCCTGAGGTTCCCCATCAGTAGTGACCATCAGTGTTTACAGCCCCTTTCCTCAAGGGCTTTGAGATCTACAAATTCAAATTACTGCATGAAATAGATCTTGTCGCTTTGCCACAGATTTAGTGACGGGAGTTTTCATTGTAAACTTTATCCAGTAAACTCTTATTTCTACATTAAAAAAGAGAACCTTGGATATGTTTTTAAGATTGTTTCAGAAGTAAACACAAAAATGACTTTTTAAATATCAGCCTTGGCTATTAAAAAAAAAGCAAATTGTAATCTAAATTAGGAGCAAAATTGCTCAGGAATTCTGAAGCGTAGGTATAAATATATGTTCAAATGGCAAAATAGTTCACCTTAGATTTTTATGGCTCTACAAATATGTTACCAATATTTTTGAGAATATACTGACTAGCATTGGGGTTAAGACTCCCACAATGTCCTTTTAATATAGGAAGTTTTGGTTTCAGCTGACTGGTCTGATTTAACACACAAGAGAAAACTAATGATGGTGGTTCACCTTACTTCATTCTTCTTTAATGGGCTACCAAGAGCCCATACACAGAGCCAAATGTTAAGGTTTCTAGATGGACATTAACTGCCACACTATATAGACAAGGTATTGCAATTTCTGTCTCTGGGCATTTCCTTTGTATATTTTCTCTCTTTATCTTGTCCAAATATCTTCATCCCCAACAGAGAGCAAGATGCAACTGCAACCATTAGAAGATACACAAGGAACAACTGGGCTACTCACACCTTCCTGGGAAAGTGCACCCATTAGAACTCCATAATTGTGTAAAGGCTGAGCCCGTGGTTGGGATTAGAGCTCTGTAGGTGGCTGCCCTGTCCATTACCTTATCTTGTGTCCCATGTGTTTAGGGCTGAGCTTGCACTCGCTGCAATCAGCTTTGTTTTGTAGGAACTTGAGGGCTATGTTACTTACTAAAAATAAAGCTGACTTGGCACTACTGGTAAGTGTATTAATCACCTAAATTTGTTTTGGCACATACCTTGTGTTTGGGATGAGGAAAACATGGTGTGAATTTGACATTGTTTCACTGCATTACTGAATGAATGCATTTCTTCTTGGCAACTGAATTCTTTTCTCTAACTACTTTTGTTATAAAACTGCTTTCTTCCTGTTGAAGAAACAATAACATGATTAAAAGATGCTAAACCAGACTAAAATGTTTCGATTGAGGTTATATGAAATATATTTTTAATATAGTTCTCTTTGAGGTCTTTTTCTTTTCTTTTTTTTTTTTAATGATACATTAATGCAGCATCAGTCGGTTGTAAGACTCTCCTCCCACTCCCTCCATGGGACTGCAGACCAATGCAATCAGACCTGTGGCATTTTAGACCTGCTTTTGTTTGAACAAATACAATTAGAGGGCAGGGTAAGATACAAGGCAATGGCCTATCAGGCCTTTTGTCGTTATGGGTGATATCTGTGCACTGCCTATACAATTTGGGCAGGAGTCCAGCAGCCAGAGTTGACACAGCTGGCCTTTAGAGGTAGTCTTGCTTTTCCATAGTGTAAACTATGATAAGGTCTATATTGTAAACCTATACAGAAACCGAAACTGAAATTATCACAATGTATTTGGGAATTATAACTGACACCAGCTTAATTCTTGCTATTTACTGCACTGAGTAGATTTAGATACAGTTGAGAACATGGCCTGGCATTATTTCCTGCCTGGGAATTTCCTATTTGTTCATCTCTTTATGCCTTCAAAGAGAACCTAGAGCATATTAAGAGGTTTGATAGATACCAACCGTAAGAGTCATAATTTATAATAGTTTACAGGCTCTAAACAAGCTTCTGCCAATTAATTCCACCAATTGATCCTAACTTCCTAAAGCAAAATTCACTGCCTAAACCAAAATGTTTAATTTTTTCTTGCACTCTTGGCTGACTTTTTTCAACTATTGGCCCTTGCTTTTAAACAACAAGAACATGTGTATGGTGGAAAATGCACCAGAAGACTTTGGTTGACAGGAAAGAACAACATCATCTTGAGCTGCAGACACACAACTTCATTCGTAAAATGCACAAGTAATTATGTGGCATAATTACATGGTCTATCCAGGTAATTGCAGGTGAAATTAGGCATGGTGTCATGTGCTAATGAGGATTAAAGCTACACTGAAATTTTTGTGTGTATGATTACATTGATTAAAATGTTTTAAATCTGCTCTTAATAGTAAGGGTTATTCAATTGTCTGGTTTAAACTACTGCCAGCAGGGTGAAAGTCTACCATCACAGAAGTTTAGCACAAGGCCTTTTCATAATTGATATTTTTCAAGCAGAAATTAAATATGAGCTCTTTCTCCTTCCACTGCTGGTCCAGTCACTCTGTAAAAAGCTGCCTAGCAATGATTCATTTCTCTTGTGCCAGTGGAAACCAGGAATAAACAGGAGAAATCAGGAAAATCACTGAGGTCCTGCTGCCACTGTCATGTGTCAATAGGCTGTGTACAGAATGGTAGAAAAAGCGTGTCATGTACGAGCTGGGTGCTTAGTGCTGACATATCAGAGTGGTACACAGATGGTTATCCTATTGCCTCAGGGAGGGAGCAGGAGGAAGGCGTGGTAGACCTGTTCCAGTATGGTTTTACTCCTTGGGGTGATGGAGGGTATGTTCAGCATCTCTCAGAAAGCTATTGCCCGTGTTATTTCACTCTATTGTGCAGCCCCAAGGGTTGGCTTGAGGCTAGGTACTCTGCATAAATCCTGCAGAGACCACTGTCCCTGAAGAACCTGCAGCATACCCTGCTTGCTGCTGGCTGGGGTCACTTGCCACAGCCACCAGATCTTGGGGGCCTTCCTCTCCATCAATCCCCAGGCAGGAGCTGCATCACCACCCATGCATGACAGCAGCTCTCCTCCATGGCCTGCCTGGCTTCCCTTCACTGTCACCAAGCACTGGAGAGCAGGAGAGGGTCCACAGCAGCAGCAAGGAACGGCCAAGTGACCCTCCTTGCATCTGGTATTACCCATCCCTCTCTGTCTGTTATCCAGGTCTGTGGATATAGTGAGGCTGGACAGTCCAGAGAGCAGGCAAGGGAGGTGTGCTGACCACGGAAATCAGAGATGTCAAAGTCTCCTTTACAAGGAAGGTGAGATCATACTGGAAGACAGCACCTGGCCTTTCTTGCAAGTTTTTAATATTAACACCTGCTAACGTTAAAAAAATACCCCATTAGGAAAATTATTTCACCCACACTGAAAAGGATACATTAGCACCAAAATCTTCTGCTGCTGCTTTGCCACTGGCTCCAGCAATACTGGAACCAAGCCTAAATGTGAATATAATTGAGAACTCTTTTGAATAAAATTATCTCATTCAGACATACTGGTTCTAGGAAGTCAGGCTAATGTAATCATTACAGTGGGAGTCTAGAAGCCCATGGCTGCTTACCTCTCTTTCTGATTTGCCTATTGGCTTGTTTTATAACTTTAGAAGCAACTTAACTTTTCTGTGATTCATCTCCTTCAGCTGGAAGATAGATATGAGAATGTTTGTTTATTTCAATTAAGTCTTGAGTGGTTTAAAAGGTATTCATTAACCTCCATCAGACAACTTTGAAAGGTACTAATTCATAGTGTTAATAATACCATAAAATACCTAAAAACGAGGAGTGGGAGGACATTTTAGAAGTTGCAGAGCTTTAAGCTTAGAGGTGCTGTGAATAGGAAGGACAGACAGTATTTTGGTGAGTGGGAATACAGAAACTACTGCCATGTAGTCCACTCTTGAGTAAGACGTTAGATTTTGTGTATTTTTTTATCAGTGAACCACGTGTCTTCTGATTACCCCCTTGGCTGCTAATTCATTCCATTTAGTTGGGGAATATTTACATCTGTTTTCATAATATCCCATTCATACCTTTCACTATTTTAAATTAATTATTCTGGCTCTAACTTGGGTATACCATCTAGAGTTAATCATTTCAGAAGTATCTTACTCTGTGAATACATCCAATGCACAGTGCTTGGGATAACACCACTATGAAATAGCATTAGATTTGCAGTCTACACCCAGACAGCATGGGTTTTTTCCCAGCATTTTGGGGGCTGAAAGTCTGAGCTGATTGTCTAAGTGACCTGAAGCAAATCACTGAAATTTCTCTGGAGACAGCTGAAATACATCTATTCAGAATAGCCAAGGCTCTAATTATGCCATAATAAAGACCTGTGTCCATGTCAAAAAATGCACAATCTGAGTTTGTACTTCTTTGTGTATTTTTAACCAAATAATTTAGTGCTAAAGTCAGACCTTACATACAACTGTGAATATGCACCTGAGGGCAGAGTTGCTTCTTGTAATCATAAATGTCATTGGTCTTTCTCTGCAGCTTCCAGTGGAAAGCATAAATCTGAGGAGCCTAAGGCTATAAGATCCATTTCTTTCCACGAGCAGGTGGAGAGAAAATGGTGCTCCAAAGGTAGAGCTTGTGAGGGCCAGTGTGTGTCACCAAGTTATCATGTAAGTTCAGCAGTGTTTTCTGAGGATGTTTAGGCAAGTAAGTTATTGCATTTACAGGCTATTTTCATAATGACTAATGCTTTGATTCAGTCCTGTTTGGAATAGAAGCAAATACACGCTACACTAAAAATTATCATTGTCTATGCAGCTGACCACTTTCACCCCTTGTCAAGAGTAAGTTGAACTGAGAGGCAGCCCACTTATCAGTCCTTATCTATGGAAAGATTGTTTGTCTCTGTCATAGTGTTGAACACCTTCTGTATAATAGCTCCTTCCTCTGTTGAAGAGTTATTCCTCTCCAAATATTAGTTTATTAAAATTAAATTCTATCAGTCCCCAAATACACCACTTGGTCTCATATGTATGCAGCATCTACACTTCTCCATGGTGGATTTATTACAAATGCAGTATTGGTGGTGTTTTAGTCTTCACAGCAAGTAGCTGTTTCTAAGTGTTGCTCCTAGGAAACTTGTGGTAATGTTTTCAAAATCACCTGAGGCCAAGTCCCACTTTTAATGGTGAGCAAGGTGACAACGTCTCTGGCCAAAGGAGCACGTTGACAGCCAGATGGCCATTTCAGCCCAGCATTATGGAAGTGCAGAAATCTCCCATTTTTTGGTCACACTGGGCTGCTGAAGGGAAGCTCATGCTCACAGAGCCTTCTGGATATCTCCTACCTCATCTGCATTCATTCAGTATCCCTATGGCAACTACAGCAGCAATTGCTCACTTGGAATAGTGATCTTAGGACAGTGTTATATCATTCCCTCTTTTAACTGATTTAGCAACCGAAAATAAAAGAAAATAGTCAAAAAACACCCATGACCTAGCAGGTCTGTGGAGACAAATACAACTACTCAACAGGACCAGAAGATGTCCAAGCTGCTTGGAACAACTGCACTCAGCAAAAAGCTACAGCCTTCCTCTTGGAAGGCACTTTTCCTCAGCACTAATTAGAATGATGACAGGGGAAAATAGCCCATAAAGAAAGAAACCTCAAAAGTTACATCTAGGGGAGGAATAGCTTTTTTTTAGGTCAGTGCTTCTGAGGTGTCCAATTTGTAGCACCACTTTCTTGAAAGGTTTTTGCATCTGTGAACTGAAATTCTTTATCATGGATTCTACATGGCAACCAAAATTATACAGTGAAGGGCTCAGTCAATATTGGGATATATTTCTCTGCTCTGTCTTATTATTGATTAGAATCTGTATCAATGTGTGTCTGGTTTCATCCTGCTACTGCAGCAGCATTAGACTCTCTGTGCACCAATACCTACAGGATATTTTTTGCCTCCATCCGCAGACATTTCATGGAAAATGTCTGCTAAAATTTTCAGGTCTTCATACTTTGCAGAGGTTTATGGTGCTTCATTTTGAAAATCCATAGCTCAGTGTCAGTGTCAGCAAAGATGAAGTCAATCAGACTGTTTCAAGGTCTTTACCCACTTTAAATCCAATGTAATGATGTCAAGATATTTTAGTGATGTACAGTACTTGTGCTGGGCCTTCTTTACTTCTTTAAGAGCAGATATTAAAACATGCCTACATTTTTGAAGTCACTCCCAAACCAAGTTATTGTATGATTTTGGTTTTTTCTAGGTACAGTTTTCCAAATTGGTTTCACTTGGATTGGCATATTTGAATTGCACTCACCTCCAGTCTGCCCAGCTTTCAAATTGAGTACTACAACATGTGAACATGCAGCAGATCACAAAACTGTAAGCTTAGCTTAAAGGCTAAAAGATTATAAAATAGCAATATATCTATTCTAGAGAAATTGTGGCTTTATGCAACAATGACCTTTGTAATACTTAATAGTAAATTTGGCTGTAAGTTTCTAAAATATTGACTGGTGTAGGACTAAGAAATTAATTAAAGTTTCTATGTTTAGCTCCTATCAAAGCTTCATGGGAAAATATAACATCACACATGAATGAGACAGTGGTCCTGACAACATAGTCAGAGTCGAGTTGGGGAAAGTCTTTTTCTTCATGAAAAAGGTTTTGTTTGTTATTTTTTTATCTGAGTGAGAACAAGAAAAAGGTGAAAATTTCCTTGCAAGTTCCAGCTATATTTAGAAATACAAAAGCAACCAAAGAACACTATCTTCATGCACTTTTACTTTGAGCATACCATGGGTTCTTCCACATTAAACGTGATTGAGAGGAATCTCTTGTGTGTGCATGTCTGTATATATCTAATCACACAAACACTTAAAAACATTACTGAAATTATACATTTGAGGAGGAAATGTGTTCTCACTGAAGCCAATGGCTTAACACCAACCTCAGCGTAGTCATCCTTACCTGTAATTATGTCTTGAGGCTGAAACCTCCAACTTCAGGGAGTCTACAGGAAAAGCTTAATTTTGCTGCCAGTGGAACCAGTCTCTCCCCTCCTAGTTTATCAGGGATGGTTCCTCCCATGAAGAGCATGAGAAATTGCAAAAGGCAGGGATAGAAATCAAATTTTACATTGGTACATTTGGGAATCTGGCTGGCAAAAACATTTAGGTATACTGATATGAAAACCTGAAGATAAACTTGGACTGAGATTATTGGAAATATAAAGTTTGAATGATTCAGAAGTGAGAAATGTTGACAATTGTAACTATTTTACACATTAACTTCCATTATTTCTTTAGTTATAAGTAAACAGTAAAGTTACAATACAGATATACATGCTTTTACAAGTTTATTCTTCAAAATATATTATTTCCAATGAATTTCTTTTTCCATATTACGTTAAACATTGTATTTCCATAGGAGCCACAAAAATAAAAAAATATATAGAGGTGTACATATAAAATAAACATATGCTTAATTAAATTGTTATTTTGCAATGAAATCAGTTTTCTGATTCAGAAGCTTTCCTGAAAAATATATTTGTGTGGATGAATCATTTTAAGATTCAACAGTCAGTGGAAGTTGACAGAGTCTTTTCATATGAAATATGACACAACCTTATGAGCATCAAAATTATATGGCAGGAACTGTTCTGTTGAGCACTACATTCCCAGGATCAGATCAATACATTTTCTGTCAAAGAGAAAAATCTGCTAAAACAACAGGAATTTTTTTGCAAGAAAATGTTATTTTTTATACAGCTAACAGTATAATTCTACAGCAATACAGGTAGACTTTATAACATGGTTTCTGATTGAAGTAAACTGAGGAGGTACCAAACAGATTTCCTGCACATATTCACAGCATCAGACCCTTCTTGCAAAAGCTTGTGGATATGCTTAACTTAAGGTTACACCTCACAGAGGTGTATTTATTTCAATAATACGTCTCTGCCTGCAAAGTGTGCACATATGTTAAATCTTTTCAAAATCAACCACACAGGGACTTTGGCTCTGATCATACAGGCAACTGCATAAGCTCATCCCTGTAACTGGCTAAATCCCATTTGCAACACGTGAAAGGGCTGTCTTCACAAACAGCTCTCAAGGTCTAGCCAAACCCTGGAAACATTCTACCTATCCATAGCTTTCAGGGGGGCTAAAATTAAAGACTGCCTTCTTCAATCCCAGTGGATCTAGCCACAGCTGCAGAATTGTTTTTATGTGTCAGCTGCAGCTCTTTTTGCATAACTCATGTGGAAGATTCTGAGCAGCTTTCAAAGAATGTCCAGACCTCTTTCTGTATTATATGATACAAAAAGATAAAAGAAAGGGTTGATATCTCTTTGCTTTTTCAGAAATTAGAATTATCATTTGAAGGACCAGTCATTATTTGCTCTCTTTAGTTTGATAGACCTTCACTCCCATTCTCTGGCAGTCAATATCCCACTGTATCAGTAAAAATAATTGGTGTCCTATGCTAGATTGAGCATAATTGCATTGTATTGATGGTTGCAATGATTGTAACAGGGTGAGGAAATAAAACAGATGTTGAATTGGGTCTTGGGTTGAAGAATGTGTTTGAACTGTATAAACTAGATTACTTGAGGCAGTCATCCCTGTACGCTTAGTTTAAATCCGATAGATAGGAAATTTAAATATGGTAGGCAGGAAATTAACATTTTCTAGGTTCTCTGTTCTTCTAAATCTCCATACAGGAAAGCTAAATGGAACTGTGACACCACTCACTTCAGGCACATACATAACTCTGACAATAGACACTCTCGCCAGATTCTGTATGTCAACAGTAAGGGGAGCTGAGCAACCACCAAAAGAAATCTGGAGTGGGTCCAGGTCCCAGGGGAGCCTGTAGGTGTCTTTACCACTTACAGTAGGAGCTGAAGGACATCTAGCCTAAATTGAATCACCACCTAATTTTACTTGTTCTAGGCCTTATAATCTATTGCTTACATACTCAAAGGACCCAATCATTCAACAAAGAGGGCTACAATGCAACTTAATCTCCCCATTCACAAACCCTTTGGTTATGACTCTGTACACAGACCCAGCTAGTCATTCAGAGATTCTCCTTAAAAATCTGTGCCCAAAGTTCTACATTTTTAATCCAAATTACAGCACAAAACTGGATAACAGTGCCTTTGTTTGTCCTTCACCTCTTGCAAGAGTCTTAAGATGCCTCATGGTTACCTCATTTAACAGATACTCAGGGAAAGCCATGGAGTGAGGACTGAGAGAACCTTGTGAAGCAACCCCAGAAGATGTCAATAGCTGCAGCGTCAGGCATCTCATGGGGGAGTTGCACATGAGACCAAGGTCTGAGCTTCCAAAGCCCACGTCCACTCTGCTGGTGCTTACATGGACATTGAGGCTCTGGGAGGGTGCCTTTCCTGCTTCCTGATGAGCTGTCATCAACTCACCACTTTCTAGGAGATAAACCCAGTATGAGTATCTGCTTCTGTCCATGTCTGCACACCAGCTTGCTCCTTGTCTTGGAGGAAATGTCTCGGACTGGAAGGACCAGTTGTGGGGACTGAAGGCTGGTGTTCTGAACTTCTGCCAACTCCTGAATTTTCTTCAATTTCTTAGCTACCATGCAGACTGCCTGGAGGTTGGGGAAAGGTACATTCTCTTTTCTTCTTAGAAGTCATAGGGGTCCATACCTTCAGTAATGTCAGAGTCATCTACAAAACCATTCCAGTGTCTGAGGGGTTCAGGCCATAGTGTGAGAATCTCCATCCTCCACTGTCTCATACTCTTCTTGGGTTATTGCAAGAAAGAGAAGCAAAGAAACCAATCCCTGGGCTTTGCCTCCTCTGGGGGCATCAGGAAAGCCATAGTTCACCTTGGGTATCCTTGGACAAGTTGCACCCATCAGTCCGCAGTACTGTTTCATATCATTCCTCCCATAAATAGGACTGGGTCTGGTAGAGACAACTATCCACACCCTGAAGATTTAAATGATTGTGTCTGTTCCTGGAGTGCCAGCAACAGTGAATGCTTGTGTTCAATTTCAATTCAAGTTTTCTTCAATGATTTCTTCTTGTAGAACTGTGAGGCTTCAAATTTCCACTGTCTCCAGCCAAGAGAGAATGTAAAATGGCCTCAACAGGTGCAACAAAGAAGCACTTCAAAATCCTCTCATAACTCAACAGACACAAAGTAAATGTATTCAATAAATATTTTATTTTGACACATAGTACATATTTGCACTTTAAGAAAATACTATAGCCAAAGGGATGCTTACAAAGATATTGACAAAAAAAAATAGAAAAGCATAAAATTGTAATTTTCCTGAACATAAATATTTTTGTACTTAGAAGAATTTTGATATCATTCATTGAGTACCGTTTGTGCGCTCTGTACTGCTGAGAATGCACAGCCAGCCCTAGGATAAATATTTTCCGAGTCATCCAAGTGATTTGGAGACAATGACCTACTGACTGTCAGTATGGCATTACCTGTTTTGATGGTGTTACCTGTCTTGTGCAGTCCACAGGGCTCCCTATCTAAACCCATGTGGTCACTGAGAGACTTTCTGTTTACTTCAAGGGCTCTGTGTCAGGTCTGCAAGGTGCTGTAAGCTCTCTACAAGGAGACAGGAACCTTTCTGGAACAACAGATTGCTTTGGACTACAAGAGGTTGTTTACTGAGGATAATATAAAGTATTTTTAAGTAGGTGACACTCACTGCTAAAATGTAAACAGCTGAGGGAGTGGTGCTAGGATAGTGCTACTTTCTAGTGAATTAAGAAGAAAAAACTAACACACCACTTTGCTTCACACCACTTCAAACTGCTGCAGTCTTCACTCACACCTTATCCATGGAAACCTCAAGTAATCTTTGGCTAACCTTCAACATCCCAACAAGATTAGCAACAAAAAAATATTACTCACCTTGCTCTCTTTTTTCTACTCAAATTTAAAAGAATGAGGGATGCCTTTTGTTATGAAACCCAACCTTGCGGGGATTCCAAGCTGGAGAGCATGAGTGCCTGAAAAAATCAGAAAACTGTGGCTTAGCAAGAGAAATAGGGAGTGAGTGAAGGAGCCATTCTGTTGATTTTGGAAGGAGTTGCAAAAGTTCCTCTGACTTCAGCTGGGCATCAGCCAGGCCCACTGAGCATAAAACTCCACTCTGCATCTCTTCTATCTTCCACACACAATACTGACAGGGGTCCTCCAGACAAAATTTAATTGACTATGGCACTCAGACACCACCAAAAATTGCTTCTTTGTGGTAGAGTTTACCCGTGTGTAAAAAGTCAGCACAAACAGGACTACGAGGGACTTGGATGGTACATAAACCTTGTTTTGTTCCTCTGCATAATTGAATTCCATCCTTGGAGAATAAGCTAGGAAGTCTGCTTCTTGGTGGTTAGTTTTCTGTTACAACACATGATGGATGACTGTTTATAAAATATATGCAAAGGCCTGTATGTATTACACTAAAGAAAGTTGTTAGTTTGATAGCATTGGGGAATGAAATCTTATATTTAGAAAGAGATAAGAAATAATCCTTTAATACTTCCATAAAATCTCTAGTTGAAACAAAGACACAGCAGCATCCTATGCCTTCATCAGTCCCCAGCACTAAAACTGTTTCCTAACAGCTTTTTACAGAGCCTAATACAGAGGACAAAGATCAACAGGATGCTATTATCAAGCACCATGTGCTGTGAAAGGCTAAACGCTGAAACAGTCTGTGCTAGCATCCTTGTTGTATTATCTCTGAATCCATGGATAGTGAGAAAATGAGGGCTTCTAAAAGAACACCTAAAGAAATTGACATTCATCTTATTATGATGCTAAAATACTACATCATACATAAAGGAGTCTAAAAGTGGTCTAGGACAGTTACTATATCGAAACTTTTGAATATTGTAGGATATTATTCCCCTCTTTTTTTCACACATACACACATGCCTGTTCAGCATAAAATTGATTAGCAAGCGATACACAAAATTTCTCAAAGCACACAGAAGTTTTGCAAAAGAAAGAAATTAGTTCCATTACCAACACATGTATTTTGTTACTGCCACAAGGAAAGCAGGCTACCCCTACAGATCTCTGTGCAGGGATAACCATCTGATAAATCCACACTCTGGACTTTCTTCAGTGTCATTGTAAAAGCTCTGAATAAAGCTGGAGAACAAGAGGTCAAAGCAATATTTTAAATGAGAGGTTGCATTCTAACAAAAAACAGCAAGATTTCACCAGCTAGGCCTTTTCTTGGGAAGGTGATGAACATTAACAGGGAAGTCAGCAACCACACAATTTTCTAGCCAAAATCTAATACTACCCTTACAGAAAGTGCATCATTATTCATGGTAACAGGAAAATGCCTAAAAAGTTTTTGGGCCTTTTCATTAAACCATTGCAGTTGATTATATAAAAACTACTTTTGAGGAAGGATTCTCTATCTGTTACTGGCCCTAAATCAAAAAGGAGTATAAATGTGAACAAACTCATTTTTCCATGATTAAAAGGAGGCTGCAGAGGCTGTGTTCAGCATAAAGATAGATTCTGACATAAGAAAAGTGATAAAATAAGTAAGAGGGAACAACAATGGACAATTTCCACCTAGGTGTGAGCAGGGTAAAAAACAGTCAGAGAAAAGACAGGGAAGTGAAGGTGGTGAAAATACATGAAACAGTGTGCCCCATATTCCTATTTGAATGTGTCTTGGAGGACAAGGGGTGTTCTAGCCTTTCCTGCCATGATGGAACAACTCAGCAGAAAACACACCAAATCAACAGTCAGCAAGACTTTTTCCCTCGGGGGGCAATGCATGTGATCAGAAATCAAACCAAGTTAATACAGAGGCAATACTTGCAACAGAAGAACTACAAAAAAACCCCCTAGCATAGAAACTACCTATTTCAATAACAGAGTTTTGACATATGATGACCCTTGCACTCTCATTTTCCTAAAAGATACTTTCTTATAGGACTACAGACAGACTTGGCCTAACCTGAATGTTGAAGGAGAGGTCTTATTCTCTAGCCATTCTGCTAGCAAGGGCCATGCAAGCCCACATGTGGGTATGTGCTGTATCCAGATGCTGAAACATTTAGAGGCAGTGATGTTCAAAGCAGCTCAGTGAGGCACCGGTGGAACGAGGCTCTTCTACCTAGAACTGTTTTGAGGCCATTGCTGCCACTTCGTTTGGATTGGCGATACTCCAATGGAGTTTGAGAATTCATCATTGTAAAATATCTCAAATTATTAAACGAGCAGATAGCTGAAGTGATTCTTGTCCTAGCTCCCAGCAAGTTCTTTGCAATCATAACTAATGTCCAATAGTTTCAGTCCACATTTCTGTTTGTGTACACCATATCTTAATGGTGCCTTTGTTTTCCCTGCCCCATTTCAGAAACGTGATAAAACATTCTGGAAATGGGTTTGCCAATTAAATGTTTGAATCCTTAGAGATATATTTGGTTTTAATCATGCACTTTCCTATGTTGAAAGGCCCAAAATTAGGAAAAACTGTTGTGTTTTGGTCACGTTCAGCCCTGTGTGCATGGGATGAGCCCCACAAACATGCTGGAGGAATGCACATTTTGTGTAACTGAATTTACCCCTGGCAATAATCTGTATTCAGGCCTGCATCCTTCCCCCATTTTCATGTATGCTGCTCTTTCTGCTTGTTAACTTGTGTGTACAATGGAGTTCAGTCCAGTACTCACTCTGTAAGTATATCAACAGGTAGGTGGAACTGTGAGGACCTTTTTTGTGTTGGTGGGCATTTACTTAGGTCAATATACCTGCTGAGAAAGTGCTTGCCAACACATATTACAGCTCCACAATCCAGCCTCACGTAATCAGGTTCTGCCTGTACGAGGTTAGAGGCCTCCACAATCAAGCATTTCCATTCCCTGGAAAACAGCTGCATGTGGAATCAAGCAAGCAGATATTTTTACTCATACAATTTTCCTCTTGCCAGACAGCTGCTTGGGTTTTATTTGCTTTTGGTTTGTTTGCATGTTTGTTTGTTTGTTTGTTTGTTTAGTTTTATGAGAATGTCCATAGGGAAATGTCATTTACACTTAATGTTTTTATTTACTTGTTTTGATAGCAAATTCAAACAATTCAACAAAGATAAATGTTCTGCTTGGTACATGTTGCATAAGAAATATGAAAAAATTTTGATGAAATGTATTCATTTGAAATTGTAAGGTGAAGTCAAGTCTGATGTAAAATACTAGGAGGATTTTTCCTTAAGGAAATAACACTTCCCACAGCAGTTAACACTCTGTGTGGTAAGGAAAGGAAACAGAAGAGGGTGCATGGTCACAGCTTCTGCTCCACTCATCAACACACGCCTGCTACACCTGCATGTGTAGATACAAGGATGCTGAGATCTAAATTATACCAATACCAGCAGAAGGGCAGAGTTGGAGGACCCTGCATTGATTGACATGAATGTGATCCTTTCAATAACTTTGTCAGGGTTTAGTACAGCACCCTTCTTACAATGGGTTCACACAGCATTGCTACTTTGTGTTTGAGTTTGTGGGGGCAGCCAGGGAGAGGCTTCACCTTTTTGGACAATTCAGCATCTTAGTTCAGGCTTATTTGTGAAATAGTGAAAGTAAAGAGAGTATTACATACACACAATCAGAAGCACAATGAGAAAAATAAAAATTATCATGAACTTAAAGCTATATCAGCAAATGTTACACAAACTAAATCTCTCAATTTTTTCCATTAACAAAAATTTGGTATGAAGCATTGTCTGAATGAGAAATTTCAGACCAGGTCTTCTGTCTAGCTGTTGCCATCTGTATTGCAAAATAAGAGATCCTGGAAAGTATTTATAAACTCAGGATAGCAGGAGAAGATTCTACAGTAGCGAACAAGCTCTATCACTGCTTTTCATGCTGTCAGGATTTTGCTCACCAACTGTAAAGTTTTGAAGCAAGAAGTGTGTCACAACACAAAGCTCCAGCTTCACAAGAAAGATGAAGAAGTGACAGACCTTTGAAGCCAAAGTCACTTGGTCCTGAGCAGGTCTTTTTGGAAGAACCAAGATCATGCACAGGCTTAAGCTTATATGCATGAACAGTTCCCTCAAAGTCAACAGAATACATATAAACCTCCCTTTACCTGGGACCTAGGTTTGGATGTAAGGAGCTCTAGTACTTTTCAAAATAAAGCTTTAATATGTGCAGAAAAAGTGGAGTGGAAGCAAGAGTCATCTGGAAATTTAAGTATGAAGGGGGAAATATTAATCTGAGCACTGCTGAGCATGCATGACTTGAGTTCTTCTCAGTAGGACTTCAACAGAGTCACAGATTTAAGGTTTCTTTATGAACACCCAGTTCCTCACAGACCATAAATCTCACCATAGATCTCTGCATGCCTTCCACAAGGCAAATTTTCATTTTGAAAAAAATGTAGACATGGCTATGCAAATCACTGATTTTTCAAATTACTGAAAGTTTAAAAAAAAACCAAAAAAGACAACAGATCACTTGCATTAACCTGGACTGATTATTTTTCAAAAATTTTTGTTGAAGAAAATTGACATTGAAGGCCAGAAAAGTGCACTAAAAATGCTATGTTTCAGGCTGGAGCATTTTTAAGGATTTTTTTTTTCCTTTGAAACATGAAAATGATTAGTTTCAAAAGCATTTGAAAATTTAAACTTTTGCATGCAAATATAGGTACTCCTACCTCCCCTTCCCTTCACATAGAGATAAACCCCCAAACCAGCAATTAACAAAACTAATAATTTGAAAAGAAATGGCCAAGTATTATCAAACTGATTTGTTGCTGACTGAGTTAAAATATGGAGCAGCTCCACCACTTACCTTTTACAAGATGATAAGGAGACACAGCATTACAACCAGTGAAGGATGTAACTTCTAGTGATACAGACATTTCAACATAAACAAGCGCTTAAGCTGGAGCTGCAGACAATCAGAACAAGGGAAATGCACACCCATCACAGGTGTTTGGGGGCTAAACCAAGTAGGGCTGGCAGACAGATTGTATGGAATTTGCCTGCTTTCTAGAGTAAAGTACCTTCCTTGCTGCAGCACTTTGTGTGGGGAAAGGCATGAGAACCTGCTGACTTCAGGGAAAAGCCCCATTAAGAAGGCACGCAGGAAAGCACACCATATATTTCCAAAAGAGCTAGTTCTTACAGGCTGGCCTGCCAACTATTCTCATGCTGGAACAGGGAGGAGCAGGAGAAAGTGCCCTTCTTAAGTTTCACCTTCTTCTCCATTTGAACCTAGTGGGACAGAAACAATGCAATGTTCTGATTTCATTTCCTCTCACGAGGCCTCTCACCTGGATGCACTGAAGCAGTGCACAGCCCTGCTCCTGCAAGAATATTTACAGTAGGTGTCACTAATCCAAGACATGAATTCTTATTCCTTTCTTTTCTTTTTTTTTCTCCTAGAAGACCTTGAGATCCATCTAGTTTTGCTCCCCACTCCACATCTTTCTTTAAAGCTGAAAATTTTAATTCCAAAAGCAATGCTTCTAAAAGGAAATGCTAGATGAAGTTCCCTGTCTTTGTGATCCACTGGATTGGGTGCTTTTTTCTTTGGCAGGAACTGAGCCAGGACTTCTTCATGGTGTCCACTGTCTTCACTGTGTCACATAGTCACAACCTGAAGGAATAAAATTCTGATCTCTGCCTCTTTGAGGCTTCTCCCTTTTAAAGATGAACAAGACCTCTAATGCTACATCTGCAGTGCTCTGCATTTCCCTAGATATAACAAGTTAAGACTCAAATACCTTGTCTTTGAGTAGTACAATAACTACTGCATGCTCCTGTTATTCAGGGTCAAATGGTCACTTGCTTTGTTTACTTTACAAATGGTAGCAACACTGTGTGGCCAGAAAAGCGTGCTGTGGTCTCAGAATGAGCATAACTCCAGGCGTGGCAGTGGGGCAGTGAGACGTGCATCTGGGAAGCTCAGCAAGCTGCAGGCATTCATGCTCAGACCTAATGGGTGCTGCTCTTTCACTTGAGTCACTGCAGGAACTTGCCACTTGTCAAGCACAGACTCAACAGCATCAGCTAAGCATGGCCCTACTAGGCTGAGAACTTTTTGCTCCTTGATTGTCCTCATTCTTCTAGACAGAAGTAAATACATATTTGTGAGGTAGCTCTGAAGTCTCTGGTGGTACTCTGGAGGTTGAAGAAAGACACTAGAACAGAGCTGTAGCTTCTTTAAAGCACCAGGAACATTTATAGAAAAGGAATAACGAGCAAAAAAATAAATGCTTGAATAATACCAGAAACAGAGATAGGAAAAAGAGACCCTTGGGTGGAAGAGGAAGAAACCTACTTCATAGCACTAAAATGTAATAAAGGGCAAACAATCTAAAATTTAAATATGAGTTCCAATTACGTTTTATGCTCAATGCAGTTAAATATTATTACAGTTTACTTGAGAATTAAAGCAGAATTTTAAAAATTGGAAACTTGGTGTTGAGGGAAAGTCGCTATGCTTTGGTCCAGCTTTTAACAGGGACTTTGTCAGTAAGTGAAGCAATCCCAAGTTACTGGATGTGAATGACAGACCCACTGCTTTCGTGTGTCATTGGCTATGGAAACTGATTTGCTTGCACTAGACTAGCTCAAAGGGCTACACAACATCAGGCAAGCAGGTCTGACCTGATTTACATATTCTGTGTACTGCAGTATACTTGTATAAAGACAAGGAAAATCTACTGAGTTTAGAGATTAGCAGACAATTGCTTCACTATTCTCAACATTGTATACTTCATGTACAATAGTGGTTAGTTAATATATATTAGTTTTAAATATACCTAAATGTCTTGGAGTTTTTTACAGAGATGATAGACTCTGGATATGGAAGTTCTGGCTAACCTATTACTCATTCCTTCTGAAACAGGAAAAAATGGTAGATAGTTCCTCAAGGTGTAGTTATATTTTTCTGAAAAAGGGAGGCACTATGAAAGAGAAGTCTCAGAGCAGCAGGGAAAGAAATGAATGGAGCAATGCACTTAGAGCTCAGATTTGATTTTTGAGTTTGCTGCTTCCAAACTGTGAGACTCCTGGCAGGTCATTTCACCTGTCTGCTCCCCTTCCTATTCTTGTGTCTAACTTGTCAAATGAAAGTGGTAGCAGCTTAGGCCAGAGGTTGCTTGTAGGATCTAATGCTCTTAATGTCTGGTTCTGTTAAAGGGCTGCAGTTACTAATGCTTCTCTAGTAAAAAGAGGCATTGAAAAAGAAAAACCAGTTGATAGGAGACAGTAGGAATTAGATTATTAGATGCACTAGTATAGAAAAAGAACACTCAGAAGCAGAATCTCAAAACTATGAAGAAAATATCCCGATCATTTTAATGTTGTGAAAGAACAGGAGTAAGGAATAGGAACAAAGAAATAGAGTATAACTGTGCTCTCCTACAGAGAAACAAACAGAACAAGTTGGCCCTTTCTTTGACTTTTACAAACTTCTGTTGAGTTCTCAAGAAACTGAAAGTGGAGCTGAGGTGGGAACAATAACTTTCTAGAAGTGTGCTTCTTGAAAAATGGCTGTCCTGCACTGATCCTGTGGCTCTGTTCCTACTCTGCAGTGAATATTCTGCAGCTTTAGTTCAGCTAAAATGCCTCCTCCCTTCACTGCTTGCACATAAATTGCTATTAATGTTACCATGTTATACAAGTGCATTGGGGAGGAAAATAGGCCCACTAATGCATTGTCCTGCTCCAGTGTTTTTTAACCTGGCGGATGCCATGCTATTCCATGGACTGTGGGTGGGCACAGGCCACAGGAAAAAAGCAGCAGAGGTGGGACATGCTTCATAAGGCTGCATCTGCCTCACCCTTTCTTCCCCATGCTTCTCCCCAGGCTGTGTGCAAAGCTTAACGCAGATAAAGCATATGCTCCCAGAGTTGCCTTATGGCCTTCCTCCCCTGCTCACATGACAACCGTCACTTGTAGTCAGCCATGGTAGCAGCTCAAAGGGATCCAGGGCCTGCAGGCTCAGGCTGCAGCTGGCTAGTCCAAGCCTCCTTTTTATTATCTGAATGCATTTAGGATGGCCATGGAACACGCCTCTACCTCAGCCCGGAAGAGTTACCAGTGGACAGGTCAGTTCCACAGGCAGCAGGTAGCTTCTGCCCTGGGCAGGAGGAGAAGAGAACATGGTTATTAAGGATCCAACTCAGCCCCCTCTCCAGCACTACTGAGCTCCATGGCAGGCTCCAAAGGAAGGGAGTTAAAAAAAAATAAAAATTCCCCATTATTATTATTTATATCAATGCTACTGTTTTCCCTGTTATTATTAAATAAGAACAAAGTGAATGGAAATATTTTTTGTCTCTTGACAGAGCACAGACACATGGCTGCTTACATCTTTTATGTTGTGCCACGGATAAATTAGAAGGGGATATGCATTTGGGAGGGAGATACTCTGCTGCCAGTTGAGCGCAAAGCAGGCAAACCCAGATGAACTCACACAAATGCCATGGACATGCAACTTGGAAGCCCCAAATCCTGCTGTACACACAGCTGAGCTCAGCTTTATCTGAGCTGAGCAGCACAGACTTCAGAGCAGGCTGGCTGTGCACAGCAGCCCCATGTGAGCCTGCCACAAGGTAGGGTCAGGGCATCACTCTCGAAAACTCATACCAGTTACACACAAGTGACTGAAAGGTCCCATCTGATGACACAAGTTTTTGCAGAAAAATCTAGAAGTACAACTTGTGTGGAGTAAAATACTAATGAGCAAGCAAGTTAAAAAATTTCAGCACTTGCTGTTTTGCTGTCCATCGAAAAATTCCTCACGGGCACTTGCTAACACCTTAAAACTCTTGATAACAGTGACTGATGAAAGCCAGAAATATCTCCAAGTGGGCACAAAAAGATATTAATTTGCTTTAAATCATATACAGAAAAACGGAAACCCAGAAATATTTACTATCCTCTCCCTCTCCTCTTCGTGACCTCAGTGTTTGCAAAAGGTCCTGGATTGACAACCCAAGAAAATACAGTTCTCTCTTTCACTATGACAGATTAAATCAAAGGCAATGGGAATACAAGCATTCTGTTTTCTGAACATACCAGCATATCTCAGCTTACTCATCTCTCTTAAAGGGTGAAAAAATCCTTGTGCTTCTACAGACCTAATAGGTGGCCTGCCTCGCTACTAACTCACAAGCCATTTGTAACTGTACAAAGCAGACACAAAACACAATTGTTCTACTTAGGAGCATTGTATATCCATTTTGTACAGCTGTAAAAAACTACATTACATGCAATGTGTCCTTATCTTGGCCTCTTTTCTGAAACAGCCAGCAAAGGTATCAAGTGTAATAGAGAGATCTGTTAGCAACAAAATGAAACAACCTTTACAATTAAGTTCATGTATATCAAGTGCCTATATCACTTATATTGCTCATTAATTACCTGCTTTGACAGGATTTGAATGAAGAAGTATGAGAGGCTCCATGGTGTGGTGTTTTTAATACAGGTAAAAGAATCCAGGAAACAAGGCACTAACAGCAGTAATACTGACTGCATAAGAAACTATACCATGTAAGTTTTAACTGTCTGGATTAGGCCTCTTACTCTTACCAGCAACTGTTTATGCATACTGAAAAGATGCTGCTTACCCACTACTGCAAAGCACTTCATAATCTGGAAACGATAGGAGGAAGCTCTGCCAAAAAATTAGGCCAACCTTTTCATATGTGACTAATGAAATGTGTGTGCCTTCACTTGCTGGTGTCCCAGCCTCTGACACCCGGCGTGCACCTGACTTCTAGTGGATTGATGGTCAGCTCTGCCTTCTTAGCAATGAAAATGAAATTTTGAAGTAGAATGCATTAATGACAAGAACACATTTATGCTGTTATTTTTATATTATTCAGGCACTGAAAAACCCACCCCTGCTTACAACAAACAAGAGGGTGGGGCATTTACAATACTTTTGTCACATCTTAAGAAAAAATGTGCAGGCTAATTTTAAATGCTTTCTCAGAAACACGGATACAATTCAGTTTTCTAATATGAGCTTGTACTTTACTGCACTGTATTATTCAGACATAAGAAATATTATTTCACGGTTATTTAACACAATTCTGCCATACTGAGAAAAGGAGTTGGGGAGTGAAAGAAGAGTAGACAAGCCATGGGAAGATGGTGAAATTAACCATATTACGTTGGGAAAAAACTCGGGACTGAGAACATATGGAATAAACTGCAACATCCTTGGATGTGTAATGCCATCATGAAACACAAATATTTCTCTCCTATTTAAAAAAAAATTAGTATATTCCCATTGTTACTATAACTGTTATTTCTTAAGATTTTTTTTTTTAATATGACAATTGCTGACTGGAAGTCAGCATCCCACCTAGAGACACAAAAAATTACTTCTTTCTAACTCTAGGAATAAATGCCACGTGTCTTCTGCTTAAAAACCATGAGTGTCTCATGTTGCATGTATTCAAGCCCCCGTGAACATTAATACACAGGGTCAGTGCGCGCAGTGTGCTTCCACACCGTGTTTGAAGGGAGGGAAGCTTCTCCCAAAAAGTTAGGCTACATTTCCAACACCCGTCAGCACAATCGCCATGCAGCCACGCAAAAGCTGCTGGCCTCTCACTGTCGCTTTGTGCGTATCAGCCCGTGAGCCAGAGAAATTCTCAAATGAATTTCACATCCATGTGTTTGGTACGATCCGCGAGGTGCAGGGCAGAGGACCGGGCAGGACGCGGAGCGTGGCGCGGACCCCGGCGTTGTACTCGGCTAGTTCTGCCAGCAGAGCGGTCTCTATGGGAATCCGATGTGAAGCCGGCCGTGCTGTCGGTGCCGGCCCGGTGAGGGCCTCTCCGCCACGCCTGGGCGAGGATTCCTACGGCAGGGGGCACCGCCCGGAGCTCCGCCGTATCCCCGCGCGGCGCCGCTGCCCGAAGCCCCCCGGCCGGGTCACGGGGCAGCGCCGGCCCGGCCCGGCCCGTCCGCCCGCGGGGGTGGCTCCCCGTGTTTACTGCCCCAGCGGGGGCTGCGCGGATGCGCTGCTGCCACCCGCAACTTCTGGCTCGCCGTGCTGTGGCCTCTGAATGAAACTCGCCCAAGTCGGCCGAGTGAGTTATCGGGGGGCTGCTCGCGGTGCGCGGGGCCGGGCCGAGCCCGCACCCCGCTACCCCGCGGCGCTGCCCAGGGCAGGCGTAGTTTACTCTCGCGGCGCTGCCCGGGCGGCCAATGGACACTGGCTGCCGGCGCTGTGACCGGCACGGCTCCGCGCTGCCCCGGGCGGCCCCCGCTCCGTGCCCCGCTCCGGCACTGCCGCCGGGGGCTCCGCGAACGCTGCGAGGGGCAGCGCGGCGATCTTTGTGTGAGTGTGTGCGGGGAGTGTGAGCCGGCGGCTCCCTCGCGGGCCGCGGGTGTAACGGCAGCGCTGAGTGGCCGGCGGGCCCGTCGCTCAGCGCGCCGGCCAATGGCGGGGCGCCTTATATCGCGGGGAGTGTTGTGGCGCTGCCCGGGTTGCATGGCTCTGTGTGGAGCCGCGTTCCGCGGGCGCCGAGGCGGAGGGGCTGCGCTGCGAGCCGCGTCCGGCCCAGCGGCGCGGTGCGCACCCCGCCGAGGTGAGTGCCCCTGCCCGCCGACCCGCGCCGGGCGGGCAGAGATGGGCAGCGGCAGGCAGGGAGGGAGAGGGAGACCTAGGGAGAGGGGTGCCCTCGCCCCACGCTTTACGCTCTGCGCCCCAGCGGCGGGGGGGCCCGCCGCCCCCCCCCGG